>JAUKNK010000320.1:7220000-7242107 GCA_030765055.1 Mantis religiosa | reverse complement strand
GTTCGGTCGACCTCTCCCTCGCTTGCTCGCCACTACGGTTACATCGTGCATTGCATATGCTTCCCATTTTTCCCCTCCCTGCACCTACTCGTAAGTTTTGACTCTTACTCGGTCACATAACGGTACTAGGTCACTTGCGAAGAAGTATGGCGATTCTCTCGCGATGAAGTCCCTCGCAGACGTCTTTCCAGACGTATTAGCAAGAGAAGTCCAGCCGATGGTCTCGCAGCTGAAGTGAAGCACTTGCCTCACCGCTTTCTCGCCCCTTACCCTAGACTGGCAGCTCCATCTCCGCTTCTTTTCTATTTTAGGTTTATTTCGCCCCGTGATGTATACTAACTTTTATTGGAAGTTTTTCTTTTAAATTTAACCCGAGTGGTCTTACATCTCTTTATTTTTGCTGAGGTGTATGACCCTGGCCGTCAAAACGGTATACATCCTGTTTCCTCATAGTTTTTCAAATGTAGTGCATTCCTCAACGGGCGCCAGTCTGTCGAAAATATTACCCTTCTTTTGTTTCATTTTTCGACATCCTGTCCTGCCAAACCTTTCTGAGGCTACGTCTGCTCCTTCCCTCGTGTTGAACATCCTGTTTAATGATTAAATATTCTTTCGTAAATTACCTCTGCTATTCCTTATTCCCATATGGCCTGTTAATTTATATGATTTTATTGTCCCTCTCTAATATTATAGTATCAACCCTCAGTCAATATTTTTTTTTTTCTTTTAACTAGAGCCTAAAAGTTCTGCTGATTCCTTAAGCAAATGTACTTATTTCAATAAATCATTAAACTCACCTTCATTAATTAAAATATCTACTATCGTGAGAATTATCTAGTTGATAAGTAAGATCCACCAGAGATCAAAACATGAAATTTTGAAATGCAAAAATTGTGACTTGGTACGCGAAATTGGATTTCACTTTTGCAATGACTATGAAAATGTGATTCAGAAACGGTCATTAATTAAAAAATATCCATGCAGAACGCTGTAATTATTATTTTTTTGACCTACGATATGCGATTATTTACATCTCACAGTCTGACCTAGCGTTAGTTGTGTGAATGATGAGAATTAGCGAGTTTAATAAGGAAAAACCTTTCTCACTGCCGTCTTAATTTATTCGTTTTATATAAACAGTACAAACGTAAAACTTGAAAACAGGAAACAAAGGACAGCAGATTTTACAAACACAGAGGTATAAAAACATGAAGGCACATTCACCTTATATTCTGTTTTCACAACACTCATTCTTCTAGAACTCTGGCTAGTGATCTTGGCTATAGTGTCCGACAGTTAACTTGGCTCACTGAGGTTACAGAGACAGAGCTGCGATTCGCATTGTCAAATCTGCTGCCTCCCACTACAGGAAACTTCCCTCAACAATTAAAGGTAACGGGCAAAACAGACTGCTGTACATATTTTGCGGGTGCTCTGGACCCTTAGCACTCGTGGTACCTCTGACGTTACCAGAGGAAACTCGGGTTGAACATTCGAGCCCCTCCCGAAGGGGAGTTGTTAGGATTGGTTGAATTCGAGGAGATGGTGTGTTCCCGACACAAGCGGGAGATCGGGTACCTCCGGCCAGCCTCGGCCGCCCGGAGGGTTAGACTGTTGCCTAAGAAGTCCGGGTACTAGCCTGCATAGCTAGTAGAAGATGTGCTAGATCACCAGGTGGCCCCCACCGAGGTTTTCGATACTCTTCTCCCTGCGGGGTTGATGCGCGTAAGTGCGTATCCACTTTCCACCCGTCTTGAATGGGGGGGAGGGGTTGCTTTTAGATTCAAGGTATTGCCCCAAGGATAGACCCCCTGGAGTTTTCCATCGCTCCCAAGTTGATGGAGGCCGGGGTCTTCGGACTTTCGGGTAGATCTCGTTGCACAAGTATTGTACCCAATAAGCGTTTATTTTAGCTTAAACAGATAGAAATGTGAAAATTGTTTAACAAAAGACACTTAAAAGGGGGAGCTTAGAATTAAAATTCATTTCCATAAAATAGCAAAACACAGGAAGTGATAAATACATTCATCTTGAAATGGTATGAATACCTGCGTAGCTTGCTTTAGCATATGTTATACAGTACGATCCATATAAACCTGAACCATCTCAATAGGCCATAGTTTCCCCTCGAAAGCTCGTAGAATGTAGACATTTGTTTTAATGATCTCAGTGTCACTGGGAGAATTGACAACACTGACAATTGTTGACAGTTGACAGTCTAAAATGTGCAGTCATAACAGCAATACACAGCCACCCCCACTACGAGAGCGTGTTTACATCTTGAAAACATATTGGAAGACAAATTCTTGGTAACCACAAAACGGGAATTTCGAAGAGAATTTAATGTACGCGATGTTCCGACAAAGGCAACAATTCCATCGCTTGTAAGAAACTGGAGACAACTGGTATACTCACTAGTGAGAGTGGAAAACACAGACCGCCATTGAATGCAGAGACTGTTACAGATGTTCGCAGAGGGGCTATTGAATTCTTCAAACAAATCGTTGCGGACGATTGAGCCAGGATCAGGGTATTCAATATGGAACGTGTCAAAGAGCTGCGAAGAAATCGGGATATGACCTTACGAGTGCAACAACTGAAAGAAGCAGATTATGATAAACAAATCAGTTACTGTCTATGATTTAGGGTACTCTTATTCCTCGTCCAGAAATTACTTACATACGTGGTTTACAGATTAGGTATGTTTTCACCTGACAGGCTACATTAAACACACAAAACAACCAGGTATTGAGCTGCTGTAAACCCCCAAGTGATCCTACAAAGCCCGCCTTGGTAGCGTAGTGGTAACATGTCTGCCTCACGTTCAAGAGGTCCGAGTTCGAATCTCGGTCAGGGTTAGTTACCTGGATAAGGTCTTTTTCCGGTGTTTTCCCTTATCCTGTAAGACGAATGTCGGGTAACTCAAAGCTCCATGGACCCCGGACTCATTTGAGCATCATTTCATCCATTCCATTCATCGTCCGATATGACTTAACGTTGGAGGACGTATATTAAAAAGAAAAATCCTTGAAGCCCAATGCATGATGTAAAGTTTGGAGTATGGTGCGCGGTGTCAGCTTCCCAGGATCGTTGGTTCCATTTTATTTAATACGTCTGTAGACGCTGAAGTTTAATTGGATATCTTCAAGACATTTGTGTAGCAGCTGGATGGTATCGAATTGTATAAGTTTTGTATGTCCAATTATAAGCTGGAGAGTAATATTTGTTGTTTTAGACTTGTATGTTTATAAACACACTGAGTAGGAGATGTATTTAGCTCTCACTTGTCGGAGTTTACTATGTAAACTGATTTCTAGCCAATGATGTATCCATTCTTGAATTATTTTCTAAATGATATGGCTTATAACATCTTCATGTGGAATAGGCATTGGAGGGTATACCGGTGGTTGTTTGTTGCTTCTCTAGCAGCTTTATCTGCCTTCTCATTTCTGGCTATTCCTGCGTCAACAGTATTTCTATGTCTTCTTAGGGTGGCGAGAATTATTTTTTCCATTCGTGTGGTTTTTGTTCTTTAAACTTTGTTTGAGTTGTTGTCTAACCTCTCTCAAAAATTTCAATTAGTACGTCTAAACTAACATCATAATTTTCTGACGTTTTTATAATGTCTTTATTTTTAGTGGAATTCTCATAGAAGCTTAAAAGCTGTATATAATTTAACGCATAAGCTTGTGGTGCTTCTTCTCTTACTTTCTTTATTGGTGAAAGGATTTCCAACATACTAGTTTTGACTTTTTTGACAGGAGGTATACGTGTATTACTTTCTGTCTTCTTTTTAAATGTGTTATCCTCTAAGGGATCTTCATCTAATATAAAAAGACAATTTCAGTCTAAAGATTGGGATCTTCATGGGGCCAGTCATCTCAGAGGTGGTTGGTTCAGAAATCTGTTTTTGCAACCTGTTTTATATTTATCAATGTTTATTTTTTGAATAGTAGGAATGTGAAGTGATTCTAAAGCATCATCTGTACCATAGTCATATGCCACTTTTGGAAATAAATCTATTGGTATATTTATTTTCTTCAAAACCTTGTGTTTTGTGATCATTATGTGGTTTATCAGCTGCGATATCGTCAGCTAATACATGCATTTTCATTTTCAGTTAAATTCACTGTTACATTTTTAAGTTCTCTGGAGTTTTGTGTATGGGCGGTTTCTAGCTGCTTACTTGAAGTAGGTTCGGAAGTGCCGCTATGTGGTGGAAATTCAGTTTCTGAAGGAAGTATTTGGTTATGAACTTGTGAATGAGTGTGATTTGTAGCTTTGGCTTGGCCAGTTTGTTTACACTGTCTAGCTAAATGACCTTGTTTACACAGAAGGTACACTGGTGTGTCTGTTGAATGGTGTATCCAGTAATTTGTACCTTCATATTCAAATACCATACTATCTGGGAGCTTTTCAACGTTGTCTGGGGGTATATACATTTGGCATCTTAAACTTAGGATATGAGAAATCCAGGAACCAGAATCCCAGCCTTTGTATACTCTATATGAGAAACAGGCTGGATTCCTAGCTGTAGTAAAGTTTCTTGGAGAACAGAATTTGGTATCACTGGACAGATATTAGATAAAAACACCCGCTTATTTTTTTTCTAAAAGGGGCGTCATTAGAAGCGAAACATTTACCATCATTCTGGGATGTCTTGTGATCAATTCATTTACAATATATTTACTTGTTAAATACGTGCATACTCTGTTTGATATTCTTGATACAAAACGTATGTTTGAGGGATCACTTAGTTAGCCTATTGGTAGGACATATTCTAATATTGATATATAATGTGGGATTTAATTACTATAGCTTGTTCTATTTTAGATGTGAACTTCTAGAATATGATACATTTCTAAATGAATCATTCGCTGTACTATAAATATTGTTCTTGTTTAGCTGGCAGCGATCAGCTGCAACCATTTTTAGGTTAAGGTTAATACCATCAAATATTGTCTGATTAATACCTATTAGTTTATCCACTCACCGGATTCTATCTTACAGGCGTACTGAAGTTACACGACGTAAATTTCAATAGTCAACACACTTTAAAATCACTGTATCACTAATTATATATAAGTATGTATGTAGAATCACTCGGAACACACTAAAGTTCGACCACGGCCTCCTCATTATAATATTGTTTATTTCAATGTTATGATTATTACCTTATTTCTAATTAATGGAATATAACTTCATAATAAAACAATTACGCCACTTCAAACACAGATGAATAAATTTAACCGTCTTTTTCGTGATATTTACAGTAGCTGTAGGCTCTCAAATTATTTCTGTAGCACATTATGAGGAGGTATTAGAGAAATTAAAGAGGCTGATTAATTTATAATAATGTTCTATGCCTATTGCATCAGCTTCATTAATTTATTCATCATTAAACACACATTCTTCAATTCAGAGCGCTTCTGCCGGTGTCAGAATAGGAATCTGATTCGTGTAGTCAAAGAATTGTTGGCGTTTGCCATTTTAAGCGCGGTGTCAGAATGCAAATGGTGCGTCGGAAAATGCCCTGCTTTTGATGTACTGAAGTAGACCACTTGTGTTAACTGCAGGATATTGCGAGAGTAGTGTATTCATTCTGGAGGACTCTTTTCCTGCAAGAGGCGAGAGGAAGCTCGAGTGCAGACCTGAAACTTTAGAGTCGGTCGGCGTACACACCTTTTCACTTAAAGCTGTGTTAGTAAAACGGTGCAAAATTCTACACAAAATATACAGAGCTAAAACATCAAGAAGGCACTAACGCTATCCCTTTTCCTTTCGGCGACATCTCGACCTCGCATAATATTAATCGATGATAGCTTTAAAAGTACCTTTTATGATCGCTGGAGCCCTTTACCCCTCTCGGCAGTCTGTGTATCATTAGCAACTGCCCATATAACCTTTGCTCTAACGTTATATCAGTTTTAACAAGCACAATAATTTGGTTTGTCTGTTTCTCCCACCTTTCTTTCATATATTCTGTGCCCACTACAGTCTATAGGCTTCATGTGCCATTTGTTGACTCAAAATATAACCAAATCTAATCTTTAATCTATGAATGAAGATCTAATTTGAATATATAAACTGGCGTGCCCTTTCTACAGTTACTGTGAAGCTGTCCTTTATTTAAGATGCCTATTATTTTTCAAATAATCCTAGTTCTTTAAGCAAGGTAGCAGAAAGGGTTTCCTTCCACCAACACCAATAGACCCCTCAGCAAATATTAAGGTATCTAGAGCCACCTACAAAATTTCTAGAACCTGCTACTCCGTGTTGTAGTAGTCCGTCACCATAATCTCAAAACCACAGTGATCTGGTATCCAAACGAACTGCGACTTTATTACTGCTTAAAGACTGAAGTGACGCTTGATTATCTGAGTAAATAATTATCTCTCTACGGGTGTAACGAGACCGATGGAGTTCATTGAGGCTGTCTTTAAGACCTACACAGACAGAAATCAACAAACGAATAAACAAACATAATTAGTCCAGTTTTTGCTTCGACCAGTGTTCCTTAGTTCGAATGCATTATTAATACAAATGTTTCTAAGCAACTTACACTCGTAGCCACTGATCTTTTTCCCAGTAAGTCAATGCTGCCAATTGAAGAGCTCATTAGGATGCATTGAGATAACCATAATTTAGCAGACCTTTTGTGGATCAGGAACTCACTCATTCACAAACTTAAGAAAGGATTATAAGATAGGATTTAAAATCACCAGAATCAGATGGCTTGGAAGTGGAACGTAATACGCAGAAATGTAGTGCCATCCTGGTTATGCGCATGCGCAAATGGATATTGGTTTACATCATGACCCAATTATTACTCATTATGCATGTGCTACCAGAGCCTAATTAGTTTAGTGGTAGACCCTCATCTATTAAGACTCAGGCAAAGATAAATACGTGGAATTTCACTCTGGATTTTAAGAAATTTAATTTCTATTCTATTTCTGGCGTTGCCACACATTTCTTGAAGCTAGGAAAACATTTACGAGCTATTTAATAGTAGCAACAATCAAAATATCTCAGATAAATCATATGTTCATGGTTCAGCATTTCTTCTCCATTTAGCGCAGTTTAATCGATGACTTCACAAAAAATTTTTGTAGTTTTACCAAAATAAGTATTATTAATTTTCTTCTTCTTCTTATTGTGATATCACAAACGTCTCTACACGTCGAGAATCTTATGCAGAGTGAAGCCAAAACTGTTTGCACATTCTCGAATCTCTGCACACGATTTTTCTACAAAAATCTAAATTACTTTTATCCCATTAGTTCACTTCACAACATTATGTAATCAAATTATTATAACAACCAATAGGAACACTGTTACGTAAGTTGTCATTCTGTGGCCTACCCAGTTTTACATTCTATTTTATATAAATCACATTTTCCAAAACAATCCAGAACAAATTCCCAAATATATGAAAAGATATGAAATAGCCGTTACAAGCCTCATATTTTTTGGGGTATCTGAATTAAGGGATTTCAAGTCATCGTCAAAATTATTGAATCATGGTGCTTAACAGAGACCTTGACCTTGTGCTGTTTGATAGAACAAAAAATTACTACGAAGTCTAATATAGTCTTTTCTTTCATTTAAATTCCTGAAATACGTAAAGCAGCTCTCTTTCCAAATCTCCACATTTTTCAACACCTACAACATCATCAGGAAGACTGTTATAAAAATCATGATGGAGGGTGGTATATATTTCAGTAATTTTATTAGGTAATCATATTTAGCTTATTTTATCTTCCTCTGTTCGCTGTACTTCTGCTGCAACTTAAACCATTAAACCTACGGACTTTTACCTCTTTTCCTAAAATTAAGGTTTAGATACACTTAAGAATTAGTGTAGCATAAAGCATAAAGCAATTTTCAGGATTATTATCAGAGCTAAGATTTTGTGGTGCCAATTACTTATAAAATTCGCGTTAATAACTTTAATTAGTGGTGTTTTATGTCTTTTTACTATAAATTCGCATTAAGTTCGCGCAAATTTTCGTGGATAACTAATGAGTAATGACATGTCTGAAATGAAAAGTAACAGGGAACTAGAGTAGCACAACTATTAAAATCCCCCTTTCCCCAAATTAAAATATGTTATTTGAAATCACCAGACAGTAGGTAACATGAATAAAATCAAATATCACACTCAGACATCGCCAAACTGCAGCACACACGTTGTTATATTTTGGCATCGGCAACCAAAGACATTTACAGAAATTGCTTTAACAATCAGCTTTTGCCTTCAATGCCAGGAAGTGCGGTTACTACAGCTAATCTGTTAATGTTACTACCATGGATTTACTGTTCAACAATGTCACAAAGCTCTTTGCAACAAAGCAGCAAACAAGAATCACAAGTAATACCACTGGTTTTAGATGCATTTAGTTGTTTAAATATTGCCATTACATGATTTAAATCTCATGTACTTGATTTAGTAGCCAGTGTAGAAGGCTCAAACAAATGATCTAAAGCTTTTATGATTATTATCAGTTGCATTATCAGTTTGTTTTGCCATCATGGAGTTTAGTTTAGACTAAGTCATACAGCAGCAAACTTTTAGATTCTCTTCTACTTCTTCTCTAATACTGGAATCCATGATATGATCTACAAGTGCACTTACTCTGTTTCCAAAGTGACAACTCTCGAATGTTTCACATTTGGTTCTCAGCGAGATAATTCGGAATAAAACAAGATGAGCCACGTTTTTTTTTTCATTGAAACTCTAACATTGGATTTTTATCTATCTGCAATTTTCAGAAACAAATGTTGCCTGTATCTTAACATTATTGCAGCACTTGGCAACACAAAAATGGATCATTTAACAAGTTGTGCACAGGAAATAAAAGTTTTTCTTTTTTACAACAGATACTGCATCAAAATAGCTGGCAATGTAAACTACTGAATTAAACTAGGTGGACCAGCGTGTAAGTACAGGCAATGGGAACAGTTTATCTTCTAAATCTGGGTGGTTTTCAGTTAGGTATTCCTAGTATTCATTTTCTAACTTTCGGACATTTCGGAACACATTTTTAAGCTCTGATGGATATATTTTCTTGTTAATGTAATGTCTGAGAGTAGCTTCCAAGAAGTTCAGTACCCCTCAGTGCCTTTAGTCAACATAGTCAACAATTTTCTAATCACGGTGTGCTATCCAATAAATAACATTTCCAGTTGCATACCACAAACAGTCCTCAGTATCACAGACCATCTGGATGCGGTGGTGTTAGTTTATTGTTGCACCGTTTAGCTGTTATTTCAGTGTACATGATGATGTCACTGTATTGGCTTTGTTAAGTGTTAAATTTTATCTTGCTTTTGTTAGATATGCTAACATTTTTTCACGTCCTTTAGTTTCATACTATGAGGACATGAATTTTTAATTCAAGTTATACTTATGTAATTGGTCATAAATTTAAATGTTTCTATGCAGACTAAAAATAGACATTTTCTCATTTATCGCTAAAAAAGTATATTATTCTTGAAAAAAGTTAAAATTCGCGAAAATTCGTGGTAAAATCGTAAACAACAAAAAAAAAAAAATCTTGCTTCTATCATGACCCACTCTAATGGACGTAACCGTATGTAAAAGCAAAGGAGCACCATCAACAGATTTTTTTCTAATCCTGAAGTTTGAAGTGATACCATTTTATATGTTCATTTCTTTAATTAACGATTTACCACTATTTCTGCATAGCTTGCTTCTCTTTATTACCAATTAAGTTGCCTTTCTGACTAGTTTATTTCCTTCTTTTTATTACTTTTTATAAGAGATTCAGGAATAACATTGGCGGATGGTGCCATATACCCTACCGTTCACTATAACGCTGTGAGTGTACCGGTTATAAATAAGCACTTATAGTTGGGATGTGTTATTTTTGCACTGGGAATGTGTTCTTTTTCACTACAGATGCTAAAAGTAGATAATGGTTGACAGCACTAAAGTTTATTTTACATAAATTATTTATGCCTTTCCGAATGTATATCATTTCAGCAGTAAGAATTAGTCTATGGTTGAACACTTAATAATAGTATGGAATTTAAGTACACGATAGACATTTAATTTTTCATAAATACATCTTAAAAAACTATATTTTGAACCATAAAAGCTAGCCATTATTGATAATGTAACATTTAAATTCCCAAATAAAAAGCAGTGTGAGGTACAATAATTTTCTCCAACATATTAATGTTGCATTTGTACCTAGCGGGATGATCCAGGCGGTTTCTCTGAGACCTGCATCGGGACATCCGGGTTCGATTCCCGTTGCTAGCTTACCTGACCATAAATCTTTTTCCGAGTGTTCCCGAGGTCACTATGCGGATACTGGGTAGGTTTATTACATTATGTCAAAAACTGAAGCTGCTGTCAGTGAAGTAAACTAAGTATTAAGAACAACTAAACACTATAGTAACACAACTTTACTATATACTTATCTTACAATCCCTGGGACCGGTTTCAATGCAACATCTGTTTCATTTTCAACCTGTCAGCTTGGCACTGACACACTGACTGACCTTCAGCACTTCCGGAGTTTAAAGAATAGCAACCTAACTTACTGCGATCTGCCGGGGACAACACCAACTTCTTGATGACTTCTGGTTGTGGGATATCAAAATTCATCACGCCATCTTTATTTTTCAAAATAATTATTTTCTCCCAAACCATTAAATCTATCGGTTCGTTCAACTGCTTCAATAAATTTAACTCCTGTGTTTATTTCATGATTAGATGACCAAAAGTGGTCAGCCACTACCGATTTATTTGTCAGCTTATATTTAATATTTCTGAAATACTCCTTCGCTCTGGTTTCTAAATTACGTTTCGTCCTACCAATATAAATCTTATCGCATTCTAAACAGTTAACTAGATAAATACCAGATATTTTGACTGAAATTTTGTTTTTTAGAAAACTGTATTAAATTTTGTATGCTGTATTTATTTCGAGGTGCCAGCATTATACCAACTTCATTGAAAACATTTTGGAATTGTCATTTGCACATGGATGACAAGTCAATTTTTTGAAAATATAATCATTTTTTACTTTTTTAAGAGTGGAAGCATCATTTAAATTTTGTTGACATTTAAATTGTTCTAACCCTTTTTGCATAAAATCTTTATTAAAACCACTAATTAAAGCAGTGTTAATGTGTTTATATTATGTATTAAATTCTTCCTTGTTTAGAGGTATGTTTATCAACCTGTAAATCAAACTATTAAAAACAGCAAATTTGTGTGACATAGGGTTGAAACTTTTATTTTTATATAGTTATCACTGAGAGTTGATTTCCTATAAATGTTAAAGTTCAATGAATTTTTGTTTTTTATTATCCTTAGATCCATATCCATTGAAAACTATATAAAAATAGAATTCTCAAACCTCTGTCACACAAATTTGCTGTTTTAATAGTTTGATTTACAGATTGATAAATACCTCTAAACAAGGAAGAATTTAATACATAATATAAACACATTATTAATACTGCTTTAACTAATGTTTTAATAAAGATTTTATACACAAAAGTTTAGAAAAATTTAACTATAAAAAGGTAAATGATGGTTCCAATCTTGAAAAAGTAAAAGATGATTATATTTTCAAAAAAAATGTACTTATTATCCACGAGTAAATAAAAAATTCCAAAAATTTTTTCAAGGAAGTTGCTATAATACTGGAACTTCAAAATAAATACGGCATAAAAAATTTACTACAGTTATCTGAAAGAGAAAATTTCAGACAACAAAAAGATCTGGTAGTTATCAATTTAAATGTTTATAATGCGATAAGATTTATATTGGTAAGACCAAAGTAATTTAGAAACCAACGCGAAGGAACATTTAAAAATATTAAATATAAACAGACAGATAAATCGGAAGTGGCTGATCATTTTTGGTCATCTAATGATGAAATAAACCCAGAAGCTGAATTATTGAAACACCTGAACCAACCGATAGATTTAATGGTTTGGGAGAAAATATTTGTTTTAAAAATAAATATAGCGTGATGAATTTTGATATCCCACAAGTACATGTCATCATGAAGTTTCTCTTATATCCGGTAAATGGCAGTAAGATATGGAACTAATCTGCAAATTCCGCAAGTGGTCAACGTCAGGTAGTCTGTGTGTCAGTGCCAAGCTGACTGGTTGAAAATGAAGCTGATGTGAACCATCGTCATCATCATCAAGGATTGGGACAACATTGTGACCGGTTCCGTTCTCTTGAAGAGCCTACTTACTATTCCTTCCAGCGTAGAGCTGGGTGTCCCACATCTCTTTCCCTTCGGCATATAATCTAAAACTCTTCTTGGGA
Organism: Mantis religiosa; assembly: GCA_030765055.1. Classification (NCBI taxonomy): domain Eukaryota; kingdom Metazoa; phylum Arthropoda; class Insecta; order Mantodea; family Mantidae; genus Mantis; species Mantis religiosa. The sequence goes on along the minus strand of JAUKNK010000320.1, from coordinate 7,229,782 downwards.
GTCGTTCCGCGTCCATTCTTAAAATATGATTTTTCCATTCATTTTTTTTTCTTTATTATTTTTCTGTTTAAATCAAGAATCCCAAGCTCTTCTCTTATTTTTTCGTTTCTTACATGGTCTATTCTTTTATAACCTGCCACGCTTCTCAAGTTTCATTTGTGCCGATTCTAGCTGTTTGCGTTGGTTCATTGGCAGTGTCCATATTTCGGAACCGTATGTTAACGTTGGGACTGCCATTATCTTATAAAATTTCATCTGTGTTTCCTTTCCTGTTGTCCTGTTCAGTGTTCTTATTATTGTCCTACACATTTGATTCAATCTGTTTAATTTCACATTCATATCCTTGTTATTTGCTACTGCTACTGTGTAGTCTAGATAGTAAAAACTATTAACCTGTTCTATTATTTTATTGTTTATAAATACTTTGGCTCTTATGTTGTTCTTTCTTCAAAAAGCCGTTACTTTAGTTTTGTGTTCTGAGATTGTAAGGTTATATGTTTCCACTATAATATTTAAACTATATAATGTTATTTGTATGTCATCTTCTGAGTGGGATATTATCACTTGATCACCAGCAAATAATACTGCATTTAAAATCATGTTTCCATTCAGTATATTTTCTTTTATACGTTGCTGCAATTCTCGTACCATATTAGCAATATAGATATTAAAGAGTATAGGCGATAGATGGCATCCTTGTCGTACTCCTTTATTTATGTCCACTGCTTCTGTTTTCCTTCCATTCTTTAATATTGCTATTGTAGTGTTTTTATTCATACCTTGTACAGTCCCTATTAAATTTGCTGGTATTCCACAATTTTCCATCGCTCTCCAAAATTTATCCCTTAAAACCAAATAGAAGGCTTTAACATAACCAACAAAAAGCATAAATGTTTCATCATTTAATTCTTTCTGTTTTTCAATTAGTTGTTGGATTATAAATATAATATCCGTGCATGATCTTCCTTCTGTAAATCCGTTTTGGAGCTCGTGAACACGTGCTTCCGCTATTGTACTTATTCCTCTTGCAAACTGTTTTAGCATAAGTATAGGTTATAGGCTGAGCACATCAGACTAATTCCTCTATAGCTGCCATATTTTTCTCTATTATTTGGTCGTGAACACATATTCAGTCCGGCTATTTTTATAAGAATTGTAAGTTCCTCTTTTACTAGTTTGGGTTACGAGCCCAATGCTAAAGCTCCATCCTGGAGGGCCTGGTTTCATATCGGAGTTGTACTCTCCTAGGGGAGCTGTCTTACTGGACTTCGAACCTCATCTGTCCGTTCCTAATGTATTATCCCCGTTAGGAGGGATGTCTCTTCCGCGACTTCGCCGTAGTGAAGAACTTCTTCTCTACCGAAAATCCCGTTGAGGTCTTCACACTTAAGGGTATGTATGACTGAAATTTCATGAAAATCGTGAAAATAACGACTTTTTTATTTTAATTCTATAAAATAATTTAGACATTCCCGAATGTGAAAAATGCATAATTTGCCTCCGGACGCCATTTTTAAATGCTTATTTAAATGTCGTTGGCCTTTAAACTCTGTCAGAGTCACGCCCTCTTTTGCCTACATCCACATTCTTTCTCTGTTTTCCGTTCTTAAATTTTCAAGAAAAGAAAAGAAAAATAAGGCTTTCAGACAAATTAGTTCCTAAACTGTTGCCAATATATCAGAGGCTGTCTTCTACAACATTACTAGAGAGGTGCAAAACAGGAAAAACACAGAATGCCAATGAATCTTTGCATCATGTCATATGGAATAAGTGCCCAAAGGAAGTTTTCATATCAAAACAAAAATTGGACATTGCTGTTATTAAAAGCATCAGTGAGTTTAACATGGGTAGTTTTAAGTAATTGGAGCTGCAGCAAAATATCAGAGGTGAAAGTGTAGTAGACTCAGCAAGGAAAACTTCAGTGCAGCGAGATCAGACTCGTATCCTGCAAAGCAAGAAGCGAAGTTGTGCAGAAGAAAAGCAACATCTAAAGTAGAAAAAGGTGGAAAAAGCAGCAACAGAGGAAAGGAAAAAGAAATCTGAGGGTCCAACCTATCAGCCTGGTGGATTTTAATGTGAGTTATGCAATCAAATCTTTAATCGCTGTTTTCTCAATGTTCATATTTCCAGCATTTTTCTTCCTGTAAAATGCTCCTTGCGGTGCAGTTTTTGTACTACATTCATGAAATTTCCTACACAGGTTCAGAATATCATGAGGAATGGAAATTGCCCTAGGTTTTATTGTGAAATGTATATAAGCATATATTTTTAATTTTCAAACACAAAACTTACAGTTTTTTAGACAAAAAAGAATATTTGTAAATTAAAAAATTTTTGTGACCTAAACTAAAGGAGACACAGAAAAACCCAGAGCAATTTCAAAAAGTATGTGTATTATGAACATAGGGTTAAAATATTAGACCAAATTACAAAATATTTTGTCGCAAGGGACTTTTTTAGTGACGTAACAAAAAACATACAAAATTTATCATAATTTCTAAACTGCTGGAGAAAAATGGTTTAAATTTAGGTTGTAACATGTTTACATTATACTACACCTATGGTGTAAATTTGAAAACGCTAGCTTTATTAGTTCAGAATTTGAAAATTTCAGTCATACATACCCTTAAGACTGTGTATGGGGCCCTTTGACCCATGAGTAACTGTACTCCCAATATTTATTTCCCCTCGGGAGCCTCGGGAGATATACCGCTAGGCACTGGGTTGGCTAACTGCAACCGTAAGTTTGGGCAATGGGGTCGCCACGTCCCTACGCCAATGTTGTGAATAAGTAAATAGTTAAGTTGTATTACTATAGTGTTTAGTTATTCTTAAGGTTTATTACATGTTCGAGTTTCCTGTACCTCTATTTTATTTCCCTTATTTCATATCATCTTTCAGCTGGTGGTCTCTTTCAGGGTAGATGTGTCAGCGGGTGTCTGGGTGGTGAATGGGGATGACATACTCCTGTAAACACTTCCACATCTAATAGGACCGGTATCTGATCTCCGGGCTGACCTGACGTGCCTTCTCAGGATCAGTGTTAGTGGGATACTGATTGTACTGTCCTGCCGGACAGTTTCGAACTGGGAAATTTTAGGAACCCTACCCTTTGCAAAGGGGTCATCTCTTTCTTAGATTGTTACATTTGGATTCAGTACGTCCCAAACCATCAATTTTCAAGTAAGCTTGGCGTTAAATTTTTGACTAGAGGAGAATTCCTTCTATAAGTGTGTAGTAGATGGAATAGATGTATGCGGTTATGATATAATTAAATAATTATTATGATAAAAGTTGCAACTGTTACACATTAAGTAATTAAAGTTATCTTCTCAGGGTTCACCTAGGATCTTCCAAAAGGTTTCTTCGTAACTACTTGTACATCTAGGGAAGAAGTGTATGACTGTTGCACTAGTTGAATTTTAAAATAGATTTTTAAATGAGGAGTAATCCTTTCTCCGCGTCGAGTCCGTTCTACATTCAAGTAACATCAAATATAAATGCATTGTGCATCATGAAAACATCTTTACTGGACAACCCTGTTGCATTCCAAAAATTTGAAATTGTACAAAAGAAAGTTGAAGGCTGTTCATCCCTGCTTCAGTTCCACTTCTCCAATTGCCCGAACCAACTAGAAGTAACGTCTGCCCTTTCATGAAAGTTAGCGAAGACGGAGAGGGAAATGTCTTTTCAAAAACTTCAAAACCTTAGCATTTGCATGGCAATAAAGTAAGTGGGCCAGATGAGAGAGTATCGTAGTCGTAAAGCAACTTGAAAAACTTGAAGAGAAGATGCTATTTAGACCTGATTCCTGAAAGGCGTTGAGGATATGTAGGGGGTTCTGAAGTGCGAAGAATCTGCAATAATTCCAAACGCTAATAACGAAATGTGTGAACAGATGAGTGGTATCTCTTTCTTCCCAATGATTACTCTTCAGCATAGCATTGCAAAGCTCTGTTGGCTCAAAGCAACTAGTCAAGTTGTGCATAAGTTGCATAAAATGGGGTGGGGATCTTCTTCCGTACGCAGTGGTAATGACCGAAATGAGCGCATTATTGTAGGGCAATGACCACATGTATTTAATAGGGATGATAATAATCAACCTCATCATCATTATCCTCGTAATAACAATACCAACAATACTGCTACTGCTAGTACTAATACTAATACTACTAAATAATAATAATAATGATAATAATAATAATAATAATAATAATAATAATAATAATAATAATAATAATAATAATAATAATAATAATAATAATAATAATAATAATAATAATAATAATAATAATAATAATAATAATGATAATAATAATAATGATAATAATAATAATAATAATAATAATAATAATAATAATAATAATAATAATAATAATAATAATAATAATAATAATAATAATAATAATAACAATAATAATAACAATAATAATAATAACAATAATAATAATAACAATAATAATAATAACAATAATAATAATAACAATAATAATAATAACAATAATAATAATAACAATAATAATAATAACAATAATAATAACAATAACAATAACAATAACAATAACAATAACAATAACAATAACAATAACAATAATAATAACAATAATAATAATAATAATAATAATAATAATAATAATAATAATAATAATAATAATAATAATAATAATAACAACAATAACAATAATAACAATAACAATAATAACAATAATAACAATAACAATAATAACAATAATAACAACAATAACAATAATAACAATAATAACAACAATAACAACAACAACAACAACAACAACAACAACAACAACACCAACAACAACAACAACAACAACAACAACAATAATAATAATAATAATAATAATAATAATAATAATAATAATAATAATAATAATAATAATAATAATAATAATAATAATAATAATAATAATAATAATAATAATAATAATAATAATAATAATAATAAACCTCATCAACATGATTATCATGACGACTATCATCATTATCATTGATTGCTATCATTAATTGCTATCATCATTATCGTCATTATAGTCATTGTCGTCATTGTCGTCATTGTCGTCACTGTCGGCATTGTCGTCACTGTCGGCATTGTCGTCATTGCCGTCATTGCCGTCATTGCCGTCATTGCCGTCATTGTCGTCACTGTCGTCATTGTCGTCATTGCCGTCATTGTCGTCATTGTCGTCATTGCCGTCATGGCCGTCATTGTCGTCATTGCCGTCATTGCCGTCATTATCGTCACCATCGTCACCATCGTCACCATCATCACCATCATCATCATTGTTATTATTAAGGGCTTCCTATGGTCACTATATAAACGATTTTAAACTCCTAAGTTTTGCTGAAAAATCTGCACAGGTTATTTCAGATGACTTCGAAGAGACAAAATAGCCATTTTGCATATGTAATTTTCAAAACTACCTGATCAAGATATTCATACCGATCTGTTTTCCAACTAGCTGCCTAAATATTCAGTAGACACACTCCAGCATCTACATTACTTTATGACATTTTGACTTAGTAATTGGTTTAAATAATTAGTGCTGGAAATTAATTTACCTAATAGTGGTTAACTATAAAGCCCGGGTCTTAAAGTACTTACATGTTTTAAGTCGCCATTAAGATAGCTGTCTCATGTGTTTATGAGTACTCCTGAGTGGTTTACCGGGAAAAACACGAGTCAGTTGGATAATTTAATGCCATATCGGCACGTTGGCCATAGTAGCTCAATGGTTGGAGCGGCTGGACGGAGATCAGAAGATCCGTGGTTCAAATCCCGGCTATGGCATTGAATTTTTCAGTCTGACTCTACGTTTCCACTCTTTATCTATGTTGTTATAGCTTATTTTAGGATATTCTACGAAAGTAAGATGCAATGAAACCTTGACAATTAAGATTAATTAGAAAGGCAGTTGGACTATTAACTGGCTACAAACTGTGTGTATCCTGAATGTGGTCAGGTTGAACTGTCTTTCATTTCCTATTTGATTGTGGCGTCCTAGAAAGAAGTATCTATTTTCGGGGACCCAACATTGGATAAAATTAGAGATCCTATCTCACGAAAGGGAGTACCGAATTCCTTTAAGCAGGTATCACTCAAATTATCGAGGTGCAAGAGCTATTGACCTCTGTTCAAATCCTCTTACTTAGCATTTCTATTACTACTACTGCCACAACTCCATTTGGTCGGCTTCTTGCACGCTTTCTAGTAGTCAAATAACTATTTGCTCTCACATTCACTTAGAACTATCTTTATGGCAGAAGTAGTAAACCTTAACATTTTGAGCTGCGTTTTTTTTTTTTTTTTTTTTTTCAACGAAACACGTAGAGCCGTCTTGAGTGCAAAATCTTCGTGAAGGAATGCAATTTTAAACACAGAATATGGAAGGAGAATGAATAAATTTGTCTCTAAGAAGTAGTTTCAGCTAGTAATGAAATTTCTTCAAAGCTTTAAATTTCATATGAAGAAATTGTTAATGTTTCAAATAAATGAAATAAATATGTGCAATTATTTGCCTACAATTTCTTCTCTTGTTCATCGAAAGAGATGAAAAGCATATCGCACTGTTTCCAATTCGCACATTTTCACACCGTAATTAAGTTGCTTTTCTGTTTTTGTTTTGAGTAATGTTCGACAGCGTTACTTTAAGGAACCTCCCAGATGACGATAGATAAGCCTTTTGTATGTGAAATTCATAATAAAATATCCGAAACGGAAAACTGCGCCAGAGTTCTTTAAGAATTAATTTCTCATGCTCATATTGCAATGCATTAATTGAAAAGCACTCTGTATAATACCATATACGAGTTTCAATTTTTACTGATAGTAGATCACAAAGGCGTATTGTTAATAGATATAGTTTTTTCTACTTAAAGCATACCACCATCTCTATTAACTACGAGGGCTGTTCAATAAAGGATGATCACAATATTTTGAGAACATACCGTAACTCATCCTCATAATTTTGATGGTCCTTCTCAAAATAATCTCCCTTGAATGCGATGCAATATAGGGAACGTATCTAGAAGCTGTTTGGATTCGGTAAATCTTTCTGGGAGAGGGGATCTGTAATTGGAAGAAAGCGCACGCCTCAGGAAAGTTGAAACATCCTCTAAAAGGAAACCATCTACCCTACGCATTTTAAAAAGCAAAGTAGCACGTTTACAGGATTAGTTTGTCCATTCTCAGCTGCGGATGTTTACCATAAAAAAGGAAAATTAAAACGAACGCACAAGATAATTGAAGCACAAAACAAGAGCATGCAACACATCTTGTTTGAGGGAGAGATGCTACCTGTTTGCACAAGCAGGAGGGTTAACAAAGCAAGGAAGGTCTGCTGAAATTACAGGACGGGAGGTGAAGGAAGGAAGTGACAAGACGCTCGTAGAACTGAAAGTTTCTCATAACAAACAAATTTAGACACATACACATACACACACGCAAAAGTTCATTTAAAGTTTACATGAAAAAAAGCTATCAAAAACTAGAATTAAATTTCAAGAATAGCCAATCTTCTCACCCGTGAATAACATAAAACTTAAGACGTGTATAAACTTACCTCTTCAAGTCCAAAAACTAGGTTCATTACTTCTATCATCTGCAGGAGATTTCTTTTTTCAATTATAGTGTTTTTTTATCCTCCTCGTGTTCATGCTCCCATGGTGGTAAGTTGAATGTCCTGCATTCAGCGATGATAAGGTATATGCGATTTTACCTTTTCACGGTACTTATGCGATGACACTAATTCCCACGTTAGGTATTTGTAGAACTGTTCAGAATTTGCCCCGTAACTACAGGCATAACTAAATGGATTAGGAAGGTAAATGGTAGAGCAAAGTGCTAGAGCAAACTGTAGACGACATTGTAGTCCACACTAAACAGATTTACTGTATACTTACTATTGAATACATGGACAAGGCACTTCCAAAATATTTAGGAGACTTAGGGGTGATATGTAGCTAACAATTACATAATTATATTGTTACGTGTAAAGGCCGAGCAATATTTAAGAATTATTTGGCATTATCGGATTTAACATTTCATTTCCTATACGTGTGGAATGACTGATATATTTCGGACAGGATAAGTACTTTGGACTGCCAAATCAACTTTTCCGGCAAACCAAAGTGACATCATCACGGATGGAGTGATTCTAGAATGCGCGAATTAAGATAATTGGTTAAGACAGAGAGCAGAATCGGCAGGAGTAAGCTGGATTGAACCAGCTGACATAAGGACTGCTGAGTAAACAGGTATCCGCCATTCTTGGCAGGTAAGTATTTAAATTATTTAAGGTAGCGCACGCGAGCGCTTTTTGGTTGCGATTTTAGTGTGAGTGCGTCGCTGGGCTTTGCTGCAGGACTCCACGCCGGGAGATCACTCGCTCAGGCTTTCGTTAACACATCTCCTAAGGATGGTGTATCAAATCATGCATTAACTTATTTTACTGCCCCGTATCTCCTTAAGATCTCAGGGGGGTCTTGTATCCTAAAGCTGAGTCTGGAAAAATATTTATTAAACTGGGTTGATTCTAAGTATTATTGCCAACAAGTCCCATTTCGTTTCACCACTCCTTATTCTCCCTTCCATCCATAGCTACACTCCCCGTTGTTATTTAGGTTGAAAGAAACACCCCCATCTAAATTACAACCCTAGATGCAACAATATCAAAGACCCACGTGGGCTTACCTTGGAGATGCATGACCGTGTATGGTTGTGGTATTGCTAGCTGATTCTAGTTTGGCAGTATGGGTTAGAGAGTCACTATCTATACTATCTATTCTCTCGCTGCTAGCTTAAGCAACACTTAAGTACGGATTCTATCAAAATGGCGTCCTAGTGCCAAACCAGCATTCCCACGCTACAAAAAGCTACGTAAACACTTCCCACAAAATGTCAGCGTTCCCATTAAACTTAAGACATTTTGACTGACAAAGCACGCTGTAACAGCATACGATAGACTCAGGTTACTTATTTAAGTCCGTATCCGGCCTCTTGCACGTGATGGACATAAGATAAAGTAATGTAAAATCTCGAACAATGCTGTTATCATATGTCAGCAGAATTAATAACTTCAGAATGTGAAAAATATGTCAGCAAGTCACGGGACAGTAAATAACAAGATTCAAGAATTTGATATTACCGAGAATTCTTCCACCACACACGTGACAGTATGGTTAGCAGAATTTCACAATTTAAATATTTCCTGGGTCTTTACATCCTTTACAGAAATAATTAATATTCTTTCACTTTCGATTTTGATTCATAAAGCAATAGAGAACTATCCCCGATACTTTCAATGGCGACAACCACGCGAGCATAATCGCACTTTGCCTTGAGTGTTACTGTTGGTAACCTTGCTACTGCAAATGTAATGTGAAACAGTTGCTAAATAATAATTGGTTTTATTTTCGTGTATGGAGCGTTTCTGTGAATTACTACTGTCTGAAATACCGCATACATTTACTATTTTCACCTGACTGCCTCTCTTAAAACAGCGTGAAACCTAACTGCATATTTATCCTGGTCAGAAGCTTCAAAAATTGTCATAGGTGTATCACACATCTCTAGTAATCTTTTTCTTTCTTGTACAACCTTCAAACAGAGTAAATTTTACACCTATTTTACATATTTGTGTAGATTAAAGAAGATACTTCATTGAGTGAAAAAACTTTTTATAAACACTAACTACTTTGTCTTGAAGGACATCTAAAATCGTTGTACTAATCCACTATGAAAACAAAAAAGTTTACCGTCGATTACATCT
>JAUKNK010000320.1:6977500-7217500 GCA_030765055.1 Mantis religiosa | reverse complement strand
ATATACTGGCCTTGATATTCAATAATAATCTTCCCACGATACTGCGTGGAACAGCTGAACATTGACTGTAGTTAACAAATGAAACGACGTACTGAAAATGTCACAAAAATAATAACGATTATCTGGAAATGTCTGATGTTACAGAATATCTATTGAATATATTTCATCTGCAGCTTATATTTAGTAGTTTTAGTGTATTTCTTTAGAGTTACACGAATTCCTTCCAAGTGGCTATAATGTGGAGGTTCAAGACAAACATTTTATTTGAGAATAAGTGTTTTAAGGGCCTCATACCTTAGTTCACAATCATTAGAGCCAGTTTTGATAAAATGAAAATTTAGAAAAATCCTCAATGTAAGGATCGTTGGAGAGAATATGTTCTTGAAAACCTTAGTATTTATTACATCTTTGGAATGTATTGAAATTAAATATAAAATATGGTGTTTAGTTGAAATTTACTTTTGAAGTTTGCTGCTATCAGACACCTATGGGCACATGAAGCGCAGACACGTTTTATAGGTTATTTTTAGATTCAGAAAAATTCACGGTATATGTTAACAATGAAATCTCAACATGTACTTTTTAGGTAAAATGCATACTTCTGGCACTTGTATTCCCGGAGGTACATAGGTGGTAGAGAAAGTGAAACAGAACGTAAAATAAATGCTAAATTGACATTTAGATTCCAAGGAAATTGAATAGTGCTCCTTTTGCTCCCCAATAACCCTGGATCTCTTATACGGCGCAGTTAATTAGAAGGCTTTGAAACTAAACATTTCGTGCAACATGAAGATTCTCATGAAAAAGCTCCCTAAACCAGAATACTTCATATATCATAATGCTCCTCTTATTTGTCACCTTCTAGAAAGACGTAAATGGGTCCCAATATTAACTTGCCAAGTATTTGTGATGTATGTTCCCTCTTTCATTATTTTAAATGTTGATTTGCCTAGAATAATTAATTAAATAACCAATTTATTAAATTTCATTTGTACAGCTATTCACATTCCTTTCTCTATGCAATTATTCCTACCATCTTCTTCAGAATTACTGCAAAATATAAAATCAACAGTCAAATATTTTATATTTGAAAGTCCCCTTTGATACTGCTTTAACTGGTATCTGTCAAAAATATGAGTGTCATCAGTTAATCAGATATGGAACTACAGAACTCCTGTTCAATAAAGAGCGATCACAATTTTTTACGGTCACAATTTTTAGCACTAATATTCAATCTTATTATATTCTGCTTGCTTAATGTGAAACAAACACGCCGTTGGCACACCTGGTTCCCGCCTGTGAGAACCAAACAAGTTCAGATATGTTGAGTATCACCTACCGTTGCAATGGAGGTAACTTGCAGTTAAAGTTGATGTTAGAGGAAGATCCGGAGTTTCTTTCAAACGTAATCACTGCTTATCAAATTTGGCTACATTATTTTGATCCTGTAAGCAAACAGCAAAGCTCAGTGTAGAAATCTCCTTCATCACCAACCCCCCAAAAAGCAGAAGTGGTTGCTCCTGATCGGAAATTTATGGCCATCTCATTCTTTGATATTCATGGAATGGTTCATCAGCATGTTGTACCTCCACACACTTCAGTAACTAAACAATAAATACTACAGGAATGTCCTGAAAACATTGCAAATCCAGATCAGGCGCAAAAGACCACATTTCCGTGAAGCAGGCTGGATGCTGCACCACGATAATGCGCGGTTGTATTTTGCCAATATTGTTGCAAAATATCTTGCAAAAATCAACGTGAATTGCATCCCTCACCCTCCCTATAGTCCGGATTTAGCCCCATGTGACTTTTTTCATTCCCTAACTTGAAATGAAATGTGTAGTGTTTAACGCCCGCTTTTACTGCATACGACACCGCAGACGGTGACACTGATGATACATGAGATGAAGATGGAGCACCGGTGGAATGAGATGGAGGGGGAAACCGGAGATCCCGGAGAAAACCCGCCCCAGCGCCGTGTTGTCCAGCACAAATCTCACTTTGCGGTCACCTGGGATCGAACCCGGGCCGCCTTGGTGAGAGCCAAACGGTCTAACCACTGAGCCACGGCCTTCGTGGTAGGCATTATCCATCATCAGAAGCAGTGGTGAAAGCTGTGGAGGTGATTTTGAAGGATCTCTCAAAAATGGTTTCCAGCATGTCTTTGAAGACTGGCAGAAACGCTGGGAAAAGTGCATCGCATTCAGGGGAGACTATTTTGAGAAAGGTCATCAAAACTATGCGGATGAGTAAAGGTACAATTGTGAAAAAACATGTGATCATTCTTTATTGAACAGCCCTGGTATATTGGCTTTTGGAATTATATTCCTCAAAATTTATTTTTCAGTAATGATATCTGGTGAACACCACGTACATTTCTATTAGATCATCCTTTCATAGCTTTAAAAATTTTTTATTTGTTTTCGCACATTTTTGTACCTTTCATCTCACATTAACATATTAATGCATAAAAGTAAATTTTTCCAAAGTTTTTAGCACCTAAAAATTCGAACCGTGGTCATCACAAAGTCAAGAAACTGTTTAACTTAGACAACATCGCATTTCAATCTCTTAGTAAGTAAGGGTTACTGAGTACATCTGGGAATTTCGTGACAGTCTAAAAGCAAAGGTACGGTTCTGATAATGATGTGAAATGCAATGCCGAGGTTTGTCAAGTGATTTCGGCTCTTGAGTTAAACTTACAACCTGCAAGAAAACACAAGAGCGCTTGCAAATGCTAAGTAATTAAAAAGATCCATTAGTGGAAATTTGAAACTCATATTAGTATCATTAAAAGCTGGAACGATGTGACGGTGAATGATGTCTTGTGGCTGGATGGGGTTAGGCAAAGCTAAACCGACTCCGAGAGTCACTTTCGGCTTTCAGAAACTTTTGCCTGTACAACGTAATGAAATGCAATGAATGTTTAATGAATCTGCCTACAGTTGCCTCTTTTTTTATCTCGACTCTCCTGATTCAGCGGCTTTTCTTAAGAGCTGCATTAACTTTTGCTTCTCTTTGCCACCCCACAACTCGTTGAAACAACCCACAAGCTTAAATAAGTTATCCCTTGAGAAGGAGACTATTGTTTTCTGGACGTTATCTCTGTTACTAGGTCTTGACAGAAGAAAGCGCTGCTCTGCGTATTGATTAACTACAAATGCAATTTTAAAGTGAGTCAGTAGCAACATATGTCCTGTATTAACAATATGCTGAGTCAAAACTTACATATGCATTTCCTGTCAAGTAGAATGTTAATTAGATTAAGCTGTATTGGATTTCAAATAATTTGTTTCCTTTACAAAACATGAATTACCGTAATATGAAGATATTTGAAAATTGTTTTAAAGAAATTGTTCACAATGCGTGAATGTTTCTTTATCCATAATTACTCCCAAATCCGCCTTGGATGAAAGTGTGTATGGGTAGGTATTTGTGGTAACAGATGGGGGAGGAGGGGTAGAGAACGAGAATAACGTAGAGCACCAACTGCTTTTCTGCAAGATCAGCTAAACTTATTGCAAAGGTAGAATCGAACACTAAAAAGCAATGACTGGGCGGGACTTGAACCATGGATCTTCCGTTCAGCGACCGTATCGTATTACTATGGCTGCATGCCAACATAACATTAAATTCTCCCACTGACTAGCAAGTTTAACGGTAAACATCTCAAATTTATAAGAAATGGCATACGTTTACTTACACGTTGTAAGTCGACATTAATTCCCGGGCTTTATAGTTTATTCACTAAAAAGCAGTTGCAATTTAAAACATCAGTTTGAACCAGTTTAACCACTAGAGCAACCGGACGAAGTCTGGAAACAGAGCATTAAATGTTTCAATCTCATTCTACCTTTCCAAAATTTTCCGAACACACGGCTAAAGTGTGATAGCACAGTTAGTTCCTAGCTAAACCTATTATTGTGAATCTTCAGATTGGTAGGTATAATGCATTTTAGGTAGTACTTACAAAACAATTTATCGATTAACTATATTAAATTGTTCTCCATTAGGTGACGTTTCAATAAAGATAATCAAATTATATTGCTATTGTTTTACTTTAAAAATGCCATAGAAATTTTTAAGCATAACTCCAAAATTTTCCTTTTCACATAATGCTGCTATTCCAAATTTCAATTATTCAGTAAATAAAACACTTACTGAAAAAATCACCATAAGTCCTATTCTCTTGCATGAACAAGGAAACGTCCTCCTCATCCTCCTCATTCTCCTCATCTTCCTCATCTTCCTCATCTTCCTCATCTTCCTCATCTTCCTCATCTTCCTCATCCTCCTCACCCTCCTCATCCTCCTCATCCTCCTCACCCTCATCATCATCATCATCATCATCATCATCATCATCATCATCATCATCATCATCATCATCATCATCATCAAGGATTGGGCACTGTGACCCGTTCCGTTCTCTTCAAGAGTCTACTGATCCTTCCAGCGTAGAGCTGGGCGTCCCACATCTCTCTTTCCCTTCGGCATATAATCTAAAACTCTTCTTGGAAGTTATTCCGCGTCCATTCTTAAAATATGATTTTCCTTCATTTTTATTCTTTATCATTTTACTGTTTAAATTAACCATTTCAAGCTCTTCTATTATTTTTTCGTTTCTCACGTGGTCTATTCTTTTATAACCTGCCACACTTCTCAAAAATCTCATCTCTGCCGATTCTAGCTGTTTGCGGTGGTTCTTTGTCAGTGTCCATATCTCGGAACAGTATGTTAACGTTGGGACTGCCATTATCTTATCAAACTCCATCTGTTTTCTTTCCTGCTTTCCTGTTCAGCGTTCTTATCATAGTCCCACACATTTTATTGAATCTGTGTAATTTCACCTCCATATCGTTGTTGTTATTTGCTACTGCTACTGTGCAGCCTAGATAGCTAAAACTACTAACCTGTTCTATTATTTTATTGTTTATAACTATTTCTTCTCTTATGTTGTTCTTTCCTCTAAAAGCCATTAAATTAGTTTTACGTTCTGAGATTGAAAGGTTATATGTTTCCGCTATGTTGTTTAAATTATATACTGCTCTTTGCATGTCATTTTCTGAGAGAGATATTATCACTTGATCATCAGCAAATAATACTGTATTTAAATTATGTTTCCATTCAGTATATTTTGTTTTATACTATGCTGCTATTCCTGTACCGTATTATCAATACGTATTATCACTTGATCATCAGCAAATAATACTGTATTTAAATCATGTTTCCATTCAGTATATTTTGTTTTATACTTTGCTGCTATTCCTGTACCATATTATCAATACAGATACTAAAGACTAAAGGTGATAGAGGGCATACTTGTCGTATCCTTTATTTATGTCCACTGCTTCTGTTTTCCTTCCATTCTTTATTATTGCTATTGTAGTGTTTTTACACATACCTTGTACAATGCCTATTAAATGTGCTGGTACTCCACAATTTTCCATCGCAATCTCCATTTTATCCCTTAAAATCGAATCAAAGGCTTTAACATAGTCAACAAATGCAAATGTCAACATTAAATTCTTTGTATTTTACAATTAGTTGTTGAATTATACATATACTATCCGTGCATGATCTCCCTCTTGTAAAACCGTTTCGGTCCTCATGAAGCCGTGCTTTCGCTATTGTACTTATTCTTCTTGCAAGTATTTTAGCATATATTTTATACACTGAGCACAGCAGGCTAATTCCTCTGTAGTTGTCACATTTCTCTATATCGCTTTTCTTAAAAATTGGTATCACCAACGCTGTATTCCATTCTTCAGGGATACGCCCATATCTCCAACAAAGATTAAAAAGATCAAGCAATATGCTATGTAAACACACAGGTGCATATTCTATGAGTTCCAAATTTAATTGATCACATCCAGCAGCTTGTGGTTTTAATTATATTTTAATATATTTTTACATTCCAGAAAAAATTATACATTCCTCTTTTCAGAATACCACATCCTACGTAAGCTGTCGATGGAGAGGAGTTGAAAAGAGTTGATGACTGGGTAGCAAAACGGTAGAAAGTAGTGAAGAAGTATAGCGGGATATATAGGTGGAGTAAAGAAAAGGATTAAGAAAGGAGAGAGGGAGTGAAAAAAGAAGGGAAGATTTTCTGAGCGAGTGTTAGAGATCTTAAACTTGTAACAGTACTTTTTGGTTGTATTTGAGGTATGAAAGGTTTATAAATTTATAAGGGCTGGTTATGTAAATGTATTTAATAATTTAAATATATAAAAATGTATGTAGTTGTGTGATTGGCCGAAGTAGTAGTGGTGTGACGTGGTATGATGTGATGTGGTGACGTGCCAGTGGATCGGCCAATCACAAAATAAAGCGGAAGTAACTATAGTGACAAGAAAATCAATAATCTTGAGAAAAGTGTTATAATATTCAGTCTTGTTTCACAACGATGAAAAATGTTGCGGTGAATATAGTGGTAAAGGAAAGTTAATAACGTTCAAAAAGTGTTATTCGGTATTCGCAATAGTAACGAGTAGATTATACAATCAAATAATATATAGTTAATCAAATTCAATCATCAAGAAGTGCAATTTAACATGCAACGATTAAGATGGATGGTTACAAACTCAAATTGTTAACAAAAAATCTATTCAGTATAAGCGCTATTATCTTAATATATATTTATATACTAATCGCTTTGTGCAGGCAAGGACAACTATATAGGTAAATCTCTGTTCTAGCTTAATGACCTTACGAAGTTCTACAACTAAAACTTCAGGAATAAACTACCTTAATGCTATATACACCTCCATATTTAGATCTATTCTCGGTGTATCTCGCTGCCTTGCACAACCAGATTATTCCAACTGTAGCGGGGGTTCTTCTCGACTTAGGTAAGTATTTACTATTGTAACCAGGAACCCACGCGTTTCCCCTTTTATTAGCTAATACAATTTCCGAAAACTTTGTGTTTGTAATTGAGATATGGAGCAAACTTACATCTTCAACAGCTCGTCCATTAAAGTTGCGGTTGACGACAAAGTTTTGCTTCCGTTCACTTCGGTAGACCATAAGATGATTCAACATTGTCAGATGTTAACATTGTGTCATGCCAATTTGGAATTCAAAGTAACACATAGTTTGCAACTTGCGGTGTTTGTGGTACATTCGTTCAGACGTGAATCCTGAATTGCGCATAACTGTCCAGAGAAGCAGAATCAGTAATCATTTTTCTTTGCCAATTAGGCGCTTCCAGTAAAAACGGAAAGTTTAAGTAGAGGTTATTTTCAGTTAAGTTAAATGGAATCTGCAGTACTCGTTTTCATATAGAGTTGTTTACACCAGGATGTGTTCTAAATGGTTTACTTATTTCCCTTATTTCTATTAGTTTATGAATAACTACTACAGCTTCTATTACTAACAAAATTATAATTAAAATAGAAACGAAATACAAATAAAACAAATTACAACTAAACTATAATTAAACAAAAAATTTCTAAATAGCTTTTAATAATGGAAAGAATTAATCACAATAACCGTCCATCCATTTCCTTTTTCATCTCCGCATTTGGAGGGCTTACAAATCCAGGATGTCCAACTTCGGGCACTGACTCACTTCACAGCGAAAGAAACTGCGGGGAAAATGTCTGCGTCATGCGTATTTAATTATGACTGGAGTAACCTGAAGTGACCGTGACAGTTGGAATTACTTGAAATTATGAAGTAACAGTGTGGATAAAATTAAGTTTAGTGAAAGTGAAGCAGATTAATAAGTGACAGTGAAAATTAATCAAGCGACAGTTTAAACATGGACAAAGTAACAATATTATTAGTGCTACAAATCGATCAAAACTTTTAATCAATTAACCATATTGCTTTAATCGTTTAATCTATCGATTAATTGCGATATTATATGTTGTAAAATTAGGTGTAAAGATTATATAAAGTACTTCAATACTATTTATATTTAATTATTTATGAAACTTTAAAATATGAAGTGTTTGCATCAAGTGCACATGGTTTATTATGTACTGAATTAGATCTACAATATTCTCGTAAGAACTATTTAGTAACACATATCAATATCTACTAAGATTAGTGAGACTGGCATGCAAATAATAGTTTACATGAACACCCACCTAATCACTTATGTTTCATTAATGATTTTAAACATGTAAATGCATTCAAGTGCTTTGAATGAAGTGCTGCTCTACATTTGGTGACAATATTTCCTGCATCACTCAACACACATTCACAGGGAACCGACGCAGCTGGTACACAAACTAATTTCTTCGCTGTGGATGAAAAAATTGGCAACTGAATAGAATATGTCTTCCACCACTGAAGAGGATTTGCGAAGTCGTCATCCAGTTCACCCAAAGACTTGTAGACTCCTTAGTAACTTTGATTCGCTACTGAAGTCCAGAAATCTCCTGTTAAGCTCACATATTCCGCATACTTTAATGTGTCCAATACCTTAAGTCTTTCAATATCGTATAACTTGTCAGTTCCTTCACTTACAATATCTTTTGATGGAAGATTATACGAACTGTTTCCAACGGCTTCTCTTAAAACTTCTTTTAGCCCCTCATCCGAAACAATATTGATTAGTCGGCTGTCTTTTACTATCCATTTTACGATTTTATTTGTTAATTCAGCTTTATTGATGGAAGAAATCGGTTTGGATATGCAATTAGTTAGATTGGACTGCGATGCCTGAGGAAAAGTTTGAGAATATTCGTTAGCACTTTGAAATGGATGGGCGTGTTTCAAAAGATAATTCAAACTACTAGCACTACCACCATAAGTAAATGATTTCATACAAATTTTACAAAATACCTTTTCTAAGACAGACACTTTACCAGATTCATTTAGCTTACAGCCAAAATGTACACCCAGTTTCCCTCACAGATTTTCGTATTCTATAATTTTAATTCCACTAAGAACAAAATGTTTTTCATTATTTTAATTTTTTAGCACAAAACTTTCACTCACTGTCACGAACTCAGAAACGTTACTGGCTTACTGCAGTTTACAGCAAAGTTACGCCACCATCAGCCCTGAGAAGAGGGATCGGCATTTGTTTCCATAGCTGCATATTCGAAGTGTTCGCTTCAAGGTTGTACAGTTAAGTTTATGCTAGCAAGCGGTAAATATTCAGTTGTATACGATAACACACAAGTTGTAAGGAAAGAAACCTCTCTGTCAGCATTTGTATGTACTTATGTACCTCTTAGAACATGTCACAACAGAAATGTTATTTAGACTCTCTCGGGGTTCAGAGTGATTCTTTGAACTATCAGGAGTTATATTATTTGAAAGTTCAAAGAACATTACGTGTCTAGTGAAAGCTTGATGCATTGGAAAGTCTGTTTAGTTTGGAAGCAATACATCAAAGCAAAGAGAGCCAAATTTGGCTAAAAGAATTTTGATTAATATTTATTGCAACCGATTAATTTTAATCGACTCGATTCTTCGGTTGAATTTTTTTGATCTTTGATCTAACATAAAAAGGTACTGAATTAATAGTTTTGGTTAATCGATTAAATCACGCAGCACTAAATATTATACGTTTTTAAGCCTTATTTATTATTAGTTTTCCTTATTCATGTATCTAAATTATCCTGCAGTAATTATCGTCACCCCCAATACAAGTATTTATGTATAATAAGTATAATTCCTTTAACTGTAGTATCTCCAGTTCTTTAACGTTTCAGTATTTTGAAGTTTTACTATGAACCGCTTCACATTCTCAATTAAAGCACTTTCTTCGCTCTTACCTAAGTAATTTCTAATTTTATCTTATATATCTATCATAATTCATTTACATTGGACATTCAGCTCTCTATCGCACCATTTTTATGTCCCGTCTATTTTATTCAATCTAAGTCTTACTGTCCCTCTAATCATTCATTTTTTGTTCACTCCGTTTACATTTCTTGGCTCCTCCATTCCGCTCTCTTAACGCGCTGTATCCAACCTCCCGTCAGCCAATTCCTTAATCACCGACCTCCTTCGTTTCCAATCCTTTTCATTATCTTCCTTCATTCTTCACTAAAAATCCGTATATAACCCTACATTGTCTCTCTTTCCGTTATTTTCACTTCTCTCCCCAATATTTTCTTCCAAAAATTATCAATGACTCCCCTCTTCTTATCCGTTTTATTTAATATAGTGTATGTATTGATTCTATGGTATTTTTGATCAAATGATTATATTTATGGCGCTTCCTATACTATAATAAGCTTTCCACGACAGTTTACTTATCAGTCATGTTTGATATTAAATTTAGATGTTGATAAATATACGTAATATTTGGTCACCACGGTGTGACGGTGAAGGGGAGTTAGGCTTAGCAAACACCCGTTCCGCTTCCCGAGACTAGTTGCACCTAATGGCAGCTAACTGTCCTGGAATAACAATTACCGTTGTGTGACGCCCTTCTGTTCCTGGAGATTCGTTCTGGCAGTTTTCAGTAAGCTCCTTTCTATTCGTGCCCTGAATAAGGGGATTACGGACAGCCGAGTTGGAGTTGACAATGGAGTTGAGCTGACGTGAGAGTAATCGGGTTTTAAATACTCATAATTACAGCTGACAGTGATAGTGAATGTTATATTCCGTTCTAAGTGTGTACAACAATGTTTCAAGCATAACGCTTGCACTACGCTAAGCACCGAAGTAATAATGTAACCCTGAAAGCTAATTGTGTTTGGATTTGTTACGATGTGTATTTGTCTTTAAAGGCGATTGTTGTAGTAGATATATCCAAAAAAGGTGTTCAGTATAAGGGAAGCCTACGTAAAGCTCATTTATGGTTCTATTAAACTGTTTTAGTAAGTGTAACGGTAATATCAGGTGGTCTAGCGATCTAGCGGTAACATCTAACTGTTGAGGTCATAAGCTAAAAGCCGGGGGAGAGCGATGGATCCAGTATTTTTAATGAAACGTTTAAAATAAGTAAACAAGTAGGTAATAGAGGAACTGCGGAAAACACCTTTGGTTACCGCATGATATTTTATGTCAGATTAATTTGGTCCAAGTAGGAGTAGAGGCAATAAGTTGACTGACATCTCTTCTCTAAGGGTGCTCTCTGAGCGAGACTTGGGCAGATTCAGAAAAGAAACGTTAAAACCAATGTAAAGATTTTGTATACAGAGATGATTCATGTAAGGGTGTCTGTGTCTCTGTGTGTGCCTGTGTGTGTGTGTCTCTGTGTCTCTGTGTGTGTCTTCCTTTTTTTTAACTGGCATGGCCCATTCCTTAGGAATACTACATGCCTTATTTTATTTACATTATATACAACTTTTACAATAATTTTACAATGATTTTAGATATCTTGTATTTATATGGAAATGTATCCTCTACAATATTTTACAATATTCTTATTAAAATAGTTGCAATTAATTAGCAGTTTTATTGAATTTTTATGCTTCATTTGCCTACTCTATATCTGTGAAGTTTATTGATTTAACAAATTTGACGAAACATTTTAAATGTGTGTTAATAAGTTCTTCTTTGGTAATGGGCCACGCGCATTGTGTGCTTTTTATTTGCTTGATCATTTCGGTTCTTTGTTTGTTTATGATTGGACATCTGAATATTATGTGGTCCACTGTTTGGTCCTCTTCTTGACATTCTGTGTGTGTGTGTGTGTGTGTGTGTGTGTGTGTGTGTGTGTGTGTGTGTGTGTGTGTGTGTGTCTGTCTGTCTGTCTCCGTCTCTGTGTCTCTGTCTCTGTGTCTCTCTCTCTCTGTCTCTGTCTCTGTGTCTCTCTCTGTCTCTGTCTCTGTGTCTCTCTCTCTGTCTCTGTGTCTCTCTGTCCGTGTCCGTGTCCGTGTGCGTGTGCGTGTCCGTGTGCGCGCGCGTGTGTGCGTGTGTGTGCGCGCAGCTCTTTTCTGCAAAACTAGTAGCTTAGTGCTATTTACAAGACAGTGCCTTATTTTGACTATCACATAACAATCCATAATATATTATGCTCCGTGTTCAAGAGAGTCACAACGCCATCGTTTCAAGCTAATTTATTAAGCCAGTGTGAATTTTAGGTGTATGCATGTAACGCAAAACGTATATGAAGGAGAAGTTGCCTAACCATCAGGGCGTTATGTGTATTCGTAATACAGTAATGGCATCAATCATAATAAAAGGGTCTCGCAATCTTACAGGAGTGCAAAATAAATCCTTATTATTACATTATATAAACCCTATATTAATTATTAACTATAACTTAATCCTTATTGCATAGCCGCATAAACAACCTTCCTTTCCCCAATACTATTTTTATTTATACTTTGAGTGAATTACTATATCCACAGGCGACAAATTATGTTGCGTTACGCTAGCTATATAACGAGTATTATACCTATAGGTTTCACGGCCCTCAATATCGACCAATCGGTACACAGTTTCAGAGATATTTTGGAAGAATACGTGCCCTTTTGTACACCGTTCTGTTTCTATGATGTTAAGGATTCTCATATTTACATACAGAATGCCTTGGCAGAAAACTTCTGTCCACAAGTCAGGCGTCTCAGCGAATGTACTGGGATCAGCGGACGTCAGAAGTCATAACAACATTCTTTGTCAAACCTTGAGATGATCACGTAGTAATAAAAGAGTATAACATTAATTGATTTAACCGTTCAATATGTATTCATTAACCTCTCATACAACATGACTTCTCAATACACATCAAAATAAAAGCCCATAAATTTTGTAACAGTAACAATCATTTTTTTCGGAATTTACGTCGTCCAATGTTAAGTCATATCGGACGGTGAATGAACGGGTGAAATGATGCTCAAATGATTCCAGGGTACATTGAGCTTTAAAATTACGCGACATTCGTTTTTCAGGATATTGGAAAACCCGATAAAACCTTATCAAGGTAACTCACCCTGACCGAGATTCGAACTCGGGACCTCTTGAATGTGAGGCAGATATGCTACCATCTGCGTTACCGAGGTGGGCAGTGATGCTCATGATTATACATATTAAATATAAGAAGTACATACAGAATTATGTATTAGTTATTTACAAGCGATGTAGATAGTTTTCCGTATTTAAAACTAAGAGTAGAAATATAATTCATATGGAAAGATATAAACATAACTAAAATATTCAGTATCTTAGCTGGGATTTGAACCTCAGATCTTCGGCTCGACCACTCAGCTGCTATGGCAATATGCCGATACGACATTAAAATCTTTTACTGATTCGACATTTTAGTTGTTCGTCTCATATTGTTTTCTCTTTGACTTCTTTAAATTTTGCATGGAGGTTTACTTATCTTCTGATTTATATCTTGCTGATATTCCATATATATATATATATATATATATATATATATATATATATATATATATATGCACAATATGTTTATCTTAAATTGCATGTAAATTATTTAAAGTGTGACACTTTCTCAGTGACATTGTTTTCAGTTATAAATTTTGTTATTACTGGAAATTTACCGTGCAGTATCATTACCATATTTTACTTTGCATTTTTAAATACTGTTGTCTAGGTCCTTTTTGACCCATAGTTGGTTTTTATATCTTCTATTGGCTTTCCATTTATTTCAATAACATTTAATTTTTACACAATAAAGCTTGTATTACTTCAATTAAACTCTGGAAACACTTTATGTGCATTGTCTTATTTTGGTATGTTCGATCCAAGAGCTTCTCAAAAGTCCTCAAAGGTAAGAAAAGTCTCCAAGTTAAATTCTATTTTCTATTGCTTGTGTATATATACAATATTCCTTTTTTGCTTCCACTTATTTGGTTTTTATAGTACATTAATCAATTGAATAGCAATTATTTATAAATATATATATTGTTCCATTTGCTTGCTTTAAAACTGAGAATACTAATTATCATTTGTTTGTGAACTTTTCAGCTTTCCATCACCTGTTTATAAACGCAAAGTACTAATTTAAGTAGTAGCCCTATCTGTTTACATAATTCTATTGGTGGACTATACCGGGTGAGTCAGCCGCGCCTTATTCGTTTGCAAGGTAGGCAACTCATCAAACTGCATGTGAGCCTTAGTCCAGTTTAGCGCTTACTAAACTGTATTGGTTGATGTTCTCAGAAAGAAGAATACGCGCAATTGAGAGGAATAGCGATTTAACGGACAAAACGTACTGCTCGTTAATGTACACCTCAAAACATAGGACTCCTTTACTGAGAGCGAATGCCGGTTACCAGGTGATTTTACAAACCTGTTATTAGAGTATACAGGGTAAAGTAACTCAATAAACGAATTGGAAAAAATGTACCTATTATATGAGTACATTAACAGCGTAGGCTAAATATGAAATGGCGGATTTTTGTACTTAGAGCAGGAATCGGCTGCCAAAAATTAGGAAAAAATTAGAGACACGTCTCATCATTATTGACTAGTACAGTCAAAACGGTCATTTACACTTCTGCTTAAACTACGTTTCTTGTAACTCAATTTACGTGCATAAGCGCTTTTGCCATTTATGTAATAATGTTAAAACACCCACCAAATAATTAAAACGGTCTTATAAGGCTAAATCAAACACGAGAACTCACGAGGTGACAAAGGTATAGCGCCAGGCATACAACTACTAGTGAACCCACAAAGTTCTTTCAGACAATTCTCGAAATAGCTCAATGGGATTATGACCTCTCCGGTGCCCTAATCCCCAGTGACACAGGTTCGAGTCTCAACATTGTACTTATTTGTTTGCGGTCATCAAAACTTGGAAACCAAATTTACAATAATTTAATTATAAAGTTCCTGAGGGCGTGCATCACCTAAGATCATGAGTTCAGCACTTGTTTCGTTAAAGGAGTCGTGTTCTAGGAACAGAAAAACGGTCATTCCAGCGCCACAAAACATACCAATTTGAAACGACATTTTTAATAGCACAATAATTCTATGTCTTCAAAATTGTGTTTAAATTTCACGTTAAACTGATACTGTAATCTCCTTGTTTTCTGTGTTCAAATGTACATAAATCATCCCTGTTTAAATTGTACCTACCTATAGGTGTCTTTAAAGAACTACCTACTTGTAGATCATCAATAGACAAACATCAAACAATCCCATAAACTATAATAAAGCAATAGCAATTTTCAGAATAATAGTTGTAAATTCTGAGTATTACGTGGTAAAAGTAGTATACCTATGCAGGGGATTTGAACCACCTTCACAACACACAGATGACAGCAGTTTTGCGCTCGTTCTGATCTATCTAATCTGTTTCATATAACCTTGCCCCACTGACATGTATCACTCCGGGTGCAGCTACCTTTCCCCTCGCCCCCATTGGCTAATGCTTTCGCGCCATAGGCCATGCCTTCCCATCACATTTAAACCTGCAGTAAACATCATAATTGCCAGGAAGATAAATAAAGTCCTACAAAAAGGATATGTAGGAATGCAAAAATACAAGTTTATAATGAACCTGAGCAAGTTCACGCTGAATGAATGAACAACGAAACGGAAACAAGTTTATAATGAAGGCCTTCGGCTTTTCTACTGGGATTTTAAAACCAGCACAAATACCTTGCAAAAATCCTTGTCTTTCGGTCTTAAAAATCGCGTATCCATACTTCTCCTGTGTCCTTCATTCATCCAAGTCTCTTCAAGTTAGTATATTTTGCGATTTGTAACTTGGTACAGTCTGATTGCCGTTAAATAACGTCTTCGCCATACAGCAATATTGCCTCTGTCTCTTAGCAAATTTTTCTTGGTCTTTTTTCATTCACAAACCCCAGCTTATAAGCAATCTATACAGACTAGATCTGCTGAAATTTGTAAATCTGCATCCTCATTTAAGGCAGACAAAATTTTATTTATATTAAGGAGTTAGTTTCTAAAGAAACAACTATGCAAATGACGACGCACAGCACCAAATCATCGCATTCTCCGAGCACGAGCTTTTGTTTATTCCTGCTTCTGCCTGGAGTGGTAAGTTTTCCTGTTGTCTCAATTTCCGGTCGCGATGTTCCTACGGATCTAACACACCTGTAAGTTCAGAGCAGAGCTGTTCGACTTCTCTCACGGACAAAGATGGATTATTCTCTGTGAGTACATTAAATACATGTACCACAGTTATTTTTTCGCCGCTTTGTAAAGGTTTTCCCTTTCGATGCTTCCGGGAAAAACTGGCGGTAGACTCTGCCATTATATGTATAAGTGCACGCGCAATAAACGACCAATAACATAATTTAGCTCTCACACTCGGCACAACACACCTTCGAATGACGATATATGACTAATCCAGTTCAAAACAAGGTCAGTGATAAAAGTCACATAAATAAATATGTCATCACTATCGCTAAAGCACGTCCTATTGCGTCATCTAAAAGGCAGGGCTGAAAGCCTCTCCTATTAACTTCGTTTAAGAATTAACATGCATTTCAGATAAATCAGCTCTGTTGCGTAATATATTTAATTCAAACAGTTACGAAGATATAAATTTGACAATTCTCTTCCTCCATATAAAGATACATCACCATGTTAAATAACGAACTAATTTTTACTGTACAGCAGTCTATAACAACAGCAGCCAATGAGAGGTGATTAGGTCACGTGGTCGTTAAGAGATACAGGGCAAGCTTATATGAAACAAGGTTTAGTAACGTGTGAAGCAAACATCCCGTTTAACATATAGTATGCACTGGTTCCAGTGAACATTTGCAGATGGGCAAACGTCAGCTATATAATTACGAATATACTACAGGCAATGCGATAACAGCTTTATTAGTAATAATTTCATCGAGTATTTAACATCCGTATTAAATACGTGGCTGGAGCCTCGTAATGGAGCCGTTTTCATATTGGAGTATAAAATGCGAATTTGTTAAAGCTCAAGAATAAGGGGCAAGTGACTCATCTGATGTGTGTATATCTGTAATTACATACTCTGATAATGAAATCTTTTGAAAACAAAACGAGCTATTGAAAATTATTCTTCAAATGTAAGTTCAACTTTTATCCAGAATAAGGAAACCGGCTGTTATAAACTTGTTGTATAATATTTAGGTACTTCTCAAAGAATGTACTAACGTACCTTTATTACTTTCTGCTTTCTATGAAGACGAATCTAGTTGGGCCGGGAAATGATACGTATAGCCGATTAAGTTGAGAACATGCTACTAATAGGCAATGGTTAACCTTTATCATAATCTTGTTCCTTAAGGTTTATATATGCTGAATATTAAATAAGTGGTTCCTCTATGGTAGTCGGCATTTAGCTTTGAACCTAAAAGGCACGAGAAACAGTGTGTCTCCAACCGTATAATAACCATAAGGAAAATGCACAATGTTGTGTACTTTTAAACATTTTAGATACACTTTAATTGTATTATATCACAGAAAAAGCAGTTTTGTAATTATATTATGGGTTTTCCAAATATCCCCTGGTATCTAAAGTTGTACAGAGAGAAATAGAGCTGCGGTGAAGATGATAGAATAGGAAAGTATAAAGTGAAAGAAAAGAGAATAGGTAATTGATTGTTGATGTTGCGCTTTCAGATTAGCTGTACATTGTCAGAATGTGTTTGAATGTAGCCTAGATATAGGAATACCACATTATGTACATAGTGAAATTTTGCTTTCAGTCTCAAAGATTACAATACTGTAATGACTATCACAAAACAAACACTACAAACTTTCCGCAGACTATGTAGTGTTATATGAAGTTACATATTGTAACGGGAGCGCTGGAACACCCTGTGAACCAGCTGGGAACGGAAGGCAGGGGGGAGGACCGCGTTAGCCACACCTCCCCCTCGTTTGTCTTGTAGTGGTGACAGGCAGTGGTTGGGAGGAAAAACATCAGTGTGCCGTCTGTTTCTGTCCACCTGGTTCCAGAAATTACGGCATCTGGAACATTCTCCTGGTCACTAGAAACCGGCGATATTCCTATATAAAGAAGGTTACAGACAGACGGAGGGGAGTTGAGTTGGTCAATCAGTTGGTTAGTGTGTGTGAGTGAGGACAGTTCTTGGTGTAAGAAGGCAGTGTTAGTCAGTGACGTGTTAATGTACGAGAAGATTGTGCAACGGAAGACTGTACGTAACTGTGAATGTGTACCGGAGCTTACGTAACCACGAGTACAAGGAAATTGTAACGGACGAACTGGTGAATTGTAATTGTTGCAGCACGTAATTCTGTGTAATTGGCAAGTGTTTAACTGTAAGTCGGTGGAAATAAAGAACATTGTTGAGTGATGTAATTGGACTTTTCATTTCACGAACCCACAAAGTCACACTGGTGTCAGGAAGCGGGAAAACAACATAACATCACCGAACATTACAACCATGGAGGCAGCATTAGAAAAGATTTTAGCGGAACTGAAAGAAATGAAGACGGCAACTGAAAGCCTCGCTGCAAAAATAGAAACAGTCAACGACAACATCACCGCGGAGATGGAAGAAATGAAGGCCGAGTTAACCACAGAAATGAGAGCAGCGAACGGCAGTCTGGCCACGGAAATGAAGGCGGCGAACGAGGCTCTCGCCGCAAAGTTTGAGGAACGGTTGGCCGGCGTGAGGGATGACGTCGCGAACCTGGGCAAGCGGAAGGGTCAAGTAGACGACCGCCTTAATGATTTAGAGGAAAAGGCCGACAACATCGCAAAACCCCTCACCCGCCTGACGGAGGAAAACCGGCCTTATGTGTGGACGGAGGACGCCGAAGACGCTTTCCAGCACCCGAAGGAGACCCTGTGCAGTGCTCCAATTTTGGGTTTCCCGCAACCGGGTGGCGCCTTCATTGTGGACACCGACGCTAGTGACCGTTGCATTGGAGGTGTCCTATCGCAGAACCTGGAAGGCCAGACAGCACGTTGGGTCCAGAGGCTGCAGGAGTACGACTTCACCTCGGAACATCGTAGAGGGAAGAGTCACGATAACGCAGACGCCATGTCCCGAAGACCCTGTTCAGTAGAGTTCGGTCAGTGCACCAGAGTGGAAGAGAAGGAGCGTGCCGCAGCAGTCCGAGTAGTTGTGGCAGTGCCTGCTGAAGGCTGGGATAGCGCAGGCCTGAGGAGGGAGCAGCTGGCGGACGCAGACTTGGGGCCACTCTTGAGGGAAGTGGAGGCAGGGACGAGGCCAACCTGGGAGGACATCGCACCGAGGAGCGCCACCTACAAGTCGTACTGGGCCCAATGGGACTCGTTGAAGACCAGAGTGGGCGTGCTGTTCCGGGTATGGGAGTCACCCGATGGGAAGGCGCAGAGAGGACAGTTGGTACTTCCCCGGAGCAAGGTCCCGGAAGTCTTGGAGGAAGTGCACGCCGGTACTTCAGGAGGACACCTGGGAGCGAACCGAATGATTCACAAACTACGGCAGCGCTACTTCTGGCTCAGACTCCGGGCAGATGCTGGTGGTACACCTGGACCGCCTCGCACGCTACGATGGGGCTGTTCGGGGTGAACAGCTTTGAGGAGGGAGCAGTGTAACGGGAGCGCTGGAACACCCTGTGAAGCAGCTGGGAACGGAAGGCAGGGGGGAGGACCGCGTTAGCCACACCTCCCCCTCGTTTGTCTTGTAGTGGTGACAGGCAGTGGTTGGGAGGAAAAACATCAGTGTGCCGTCTGTTTCTGTCCACCTGGTTCCAGAAATTACGGCATCTGGAACATTCTCCTGGTCACTAGAAACCGGCGATATTCCTATATAAAGAAGGTTACAGACAGACGGAGGGGAGTTGAGTTGGTCAATCAGTTGGTTAGTGTGTGTGAGTGAGGACAGTTCTTGGTGTAAGAAGGCAGTGTTAGTCAGTGACGTGTTAATGTACGAGAAGATTGTGCAACGGAAGACTGTACGTAACTGTGAATGTGTACCGGAGCTTACGTAACCACGAGTACAAGGAAATTGTAACGGACGAACTGGTGAATTGTAATTGTTGCAGCACGTAATTCTGTGTAATTGGCAAGTGTTTAACTGTAAGTCGGTGGAAATAAAGAACATTGTTGAGTGGTGTAATTGGACTTTTCATTTCACGAACCCACAAAGTCACAATATCTTATGTAAATGTGAGAAGCTATTATTCCTTGTTCAGTAAATCTAAACATGAAAATTGAAGTATTCGTAATCATGATTCACAAATTAGCGTTGTAAAACTAACCTTAATACTAAATTGCCAGAGCTGTCTTACAATCAACTTAATTCTCACGAAAAATGTAGCTTGGTAGCTTGTTCATTAAAAGAACTCACAGTACAAGTTAATTTCTTGTATAAGGTTATTTTATTGGAGATAATAGTAAATTCTATTATTAACCAAAAGATAATAACGCACATCCTTAGATTAAAATCTGTGGAATTATATATGCCGTGTTTACTTTGTTTGCCTTCTTTACGCTCTCAAGTGTTAAATCATATCATAGGAAGAGTGAAATGATGCTCAAATGAGTCCGAGGTGCATGGAGCCTAGTTGCCCGACATTCATCTTTCAGGAGAAGGTAAAATCTCGAAAAAACCTTATCCAGTTGATTAGTCCTGACCAAGATTCAAACTCGGAACCTCTTTTCGAATCTTGGTTACGGTGAGTTACCTGATTTTCCCTAATATTGAAAACGAATGTCGGGTACTAAGTTCCATGCTGCACGCACTCATTTGAGCATCATTTCTCCCATTTAATTGATCGTCCGATATGACTTAATGTTGGAGAATGTAAATTACAAAACAGGACCTCTTGAACGTGAGCAGACACGCTGCTACCACCACACCATAGAAGCGGGTATTTTGTAAGTTCTAAGTGTACCCGGTTGTGTTCTTTTTAAATTAAATTTAAACTTTTCAACCGGAATAAACGCTTTATATTTAAATATCCCAATATAACTTTAACTTTAATACGATTTTGGTAGTCTTGGATATATTACAAAAAATTAAATTTGGAAACATTATTGATCTAAGATCAATCATACCGTTTGTGTCGTTACGTTCCCAACCTTCATGCGTTGGGAATGGTCGATTTTCACAGCAACATAGCGCTAATAAAATAGAAGCTCCTTGGACGGTAGGCAAACCGAGGAACAAAACATGACGATGGAATAAATATGACGTCCTTTCCAGCGGCAATCTTGACACACTTTGGCCACTTTCGGCAGCAAGTAGTGGCAATACAGGTCCGTGCTGTTTGCGTTGCCGGCAGCAGTAGAGGCTTGATCGTTAATAGGATCTCTGTTCAAAGGTTAATAAATGTCTTAAGCCTAATTGTAAATGCTTTAAGGGCACTGGAAGGTCGATGGGTTTCAAAAAATCCATTTTTTGTTTTTAATGTTAAAAAATTATATAATTCTTCAGCTTTAAAATGATATATGACATACGTTGTCAGCTGGTATTAATGTCCTTTAATTCGTCAATTTAAAGATGGCGGCGTAATGATACCCCCACTTCCTGAGAATGCTCCTTAATCTTTGAACGTGATTTCCCAGAACCTTGATTTTTTATACTTTAGGTGCATGTTTCTCAAAACCTATAAAAGATATTGACACAAAATTTGTAGTGATTATTTTTCAATGTTTGTTGAACACATTCGGCTAACATTTATATCCATGTGATTTATAAAATGGATGAAAACAAATATTCAGTCCTTGAAAATATTATCTCTTTTTTTACTCAAAACTAATTAATTTTTCATGTGCATAGTATAAACCATATGTGATTTTCATTTAGCCGATTTTATAAAACTGTATCTTAGGTTATTCAGGATAAAACTTGGTGAATGTAGCTTTAAATTCCTACAAGTAAGGTGCACCTGAAATATAGGGTGCAATATTTTTTTCAGGACACACGGTGTGATTTATGTCCTTATTGCATAGACCCATGTGAACGTAATTTAAATATTACACAGTAGTTAAATGTACACATCCTTATACAGTAATCATACCTAATTTCAATTTCTGATAATGTTTAGTTTTCTATATATTCAAATCTTCATATTGGTAAAAATTAGCCTTGTCTGGAAAAAAGCCTGCCAGTGCCCTTAAGCTTTCTTGCTTTTTTGTGTCATTATCCAAAGCAGACGTCGTTGCACCAATCTTTCGCTGTTATGCATTATAATAGTACTCTGCGCAACAAAGCTAAAAGTGCCCTCAACCACAGTGGAACTAAAATCAGCAGAAAATTTTAATTTGATCAGCTTCAATATCTGCTTCCTATATTACTCCATTAGTTTCCTTATAATTAGCGATTTTAGAAAATATTACACATAATAAAGTAAATTTGTTGTATTCCCGGTTGTCCTGCAGGGGAGGGGATCCGTCCCCTTCAGCATGCCGAGGTGCGGGCGCTGCGGACCCTTAGCACTCCTGGTACCTCTGACATTACTAGAGGAACCTCGGGCCCAACTGGCGAGCCCCTCCCGTAGGGGAGTTCGGATTGGGTTGGACTCGAGGGGGCAGTGTGTTCCCGACACCCACGGGGAACTGGGTATCTCCTGCCAGGCTACGGCCGCCCGGAGGGGGTAGAGAATTAGTCCCGGGTACTAGCCTGCAGAGCTAGTAGAAGGTGTGCTAGATCACCAGACGGCCCCACCGAGGTTTTCGGTAGTCGTCCCTACGGGGTTGACGCGCGTAAGTAGCGTATCCACTTTCATACCGTCTTGACGTTGTGTCTTTTTAAGAAATCAGGTATTGTCTTATGGAAAGAGCCTCGGAGTATCCATACCTCCCGGGTAGAAGGAGGTCCGTGTCCTTGGTCCTAAGGGTCCAGGACTAATGGGAATAGAACCTCTGCGCTTAACTAACTGTATTCTCGGTTGTTTTTGTATTCATTATGGTAAAATTCTGTATCCCACTTTATAAAATGTTCGGATTAAAATCAGGATAGAATAAATTTTATTATCAATTTAATACTAACGCTATAAAACTGTTCTAAATTTCCAAATTATAGAGTTTTATAAGAAAATTTAATAAATCTATAAAACAAAATATCTAATCTTAAAAAACTGGCTATGTTACCAGGAGTATTATATTTATGTTGTATCATTCCATTTTGCACTTTCAAGCATTCATAAAAATACCTGTTAACCTTTAATAATTTCGACATTCCATGATAAAGAGCTGGAATATTAAATTATTCAGACCACCAATATACTGAATCATAGAGCAAATAGAATATCTCATTAAAATAATAAGTCTATTCATGATCATAACAATATCTGACGTAGTTTTCTTACCAATCTTCTCGGAATAAATCCCGTGAGTTTATGATACCTCCGAGAAATTTTAATTCAAGCCTCCCTTCAAAAAGTGGAGGAAGATAAGGAGCTAGAGGGATCGGATTGGATTCTCATCTGTTGATTAATTTTATTTCATTCCATTTAATTCGGATTAGGGAGGGAGTGTGCTTTTATTCCTTTATCTTTCTTCCCATGAACACGGTGGCGTGACGTTTCGCTTCACAGATTTTATCTTCTGCGGGTTTGGCTTCCTGATTACATGCAGTATGGCGTTCGATTTCATTCCACGCCGTTCTTTCGTATAAGAAACAGTCTGTTAGATTTTTCTT
Source organism: Mantis religiosa (assembly GCA_030765055.1). Classification (NCBI taxonomy): domain Eukaryota; kingdom Metazoa; phylum Arthropoda; class Insecta; order Mantodea; family Mantidae; genus Mantis; species Mantis religiosa. Next base: position 7,194,050 of record JAUKNK010000320.1, on the reverse strand, counting down.
TATCAGGGACCAACAATTCAAAGATTTCTTACTCTCTGCTGGATAGAAATTACAACATGTGCTTCTGTCATCCTTAGACTTAATTTTCCTTCCACTATTCTTTCCAAAAGAATTAAGAATATTTTAAACCATTTTACTGTTTTAAACTTCATCAATCGACCACTCATTGCCCCGTAACTTAGGATATTATAGTTACACTTTCTCTGTAAGTGTACTGATGCTGTAAGACATATGTGGTAAACAACTTAACTGGTTGGTAATTAATAGTTGTTTTTTTTTAAAAAAAATGTTATTTAATACGGTTGTATGTACTTATATTTATTTGCTTTTACGTCTTCTATTTCTGTTTTAATTACCTATTGAACTTATCTATTGAACCACTATTGTTGTGCACCCAAATACTACATAGAAATATTTTGCCTAAAATTCATGTTTTTAGGATTGCTGATTCAAATGAAGTATTCTAGACGCATGTGGACATCATGGAAAAAAAAATTGGATAGTTTCTCAGGAAATACCAAACTTCCACGTGAAACTAAATTTTTATTATGTGTTTGAAATGGGACGATGTTTGTCCTTGAGCGCTGCTAGGTGAGCAACCAGTCGGAGTCTTGCAGTGTTGTAAGTCACTCCGCCTGTGTGGTGTATGATGAGCGCCAAACTAATCAATCTGTAATAAATATAATTCGCGCTAAGACAAAAATTTATATTTTGCAAAAATTGATCCATGAGGAAGGAAAGAGTAATCTATTTAGCAATACCGTGAAAACTCCATATTTTTAGTTGAAATAGCTTTCCTAATACAAATAAAGTACTGTTATAACAATGCATTGCGACGGAAGCGCTGTAATGTATATCATTATTGGTTTACCTGTATGCGTGTATTTGAAATTACTCAGAACTGAAACGTAAACGTTTGACATAACGTGATAAAGAACATATGTACTTTGAATAAGCCAAGGTGTTTGTTAAATTAGATGAGAGGAAACGATACACTTCCTGCTGGTCTGGCAGAACGTGTCTGTTCACATTATATATTTGTTTATGAAGGGTTCATAATCTCTAGAAAGTTCAAAGCAGTACTATCAAGCTACTCTTCTGTGTGAGATATCAGATAAACTACAAGAAGACGACTTTTGGAAATAAATAGCTCGTAACGATATTTTGGAACCTATCATCCTATATTTGCAGTACTCAGACGATGAAAACAATGACAATGACAAATTTTCGCTTAACGTAACATTCACAGCAACATGGATGCACCGCTGGCATTTTCGTTGGATTAGAAAAATAAGTAATTCATAAACAATAATTAACTTTAAACTAAATATTTAAACCATGTGTCTATGTTGCAATTGTGATTTAAACAATTGCATGATTATGAACCTTTGGAAAATTCAGCTTGCGTTCCCTTACGTCTAGCACCACTAAGACTTGCAAGTGTGCGAGATGGGGAAATATAAAAGGAGTGGGGATAGCGAGCTGGCAACGCTGAAGGCTCTAACGCATCTGATTCGCTACAGGCGAGAACTCTTCCCATTTGAAACACATGATAGTATATTTCCTCTACCATTACCCACCCTTTAATTGACAACATTCCTTTTTGTTACCTTTTTATTCTGAAAATTAGCTTCAACATTTTGATTTAAGCACTTCAATTTCAAGTGACTTTCTATACTGGTAAGATATTCATTTTCAATTTTCTGAGAACCGTGTGAAGCGATATTTACTCTGAAATAATTTTGATATATATATATATATATATAGATGACTAGGTCATTCAATAATTAGTGGCAACATTTGAATTAATAACAAATAAAACACTTTTGGAGCAGTCACATAATTGCAGTGCCTAGAAGTAATTTCCTCCAACATGAAGAACTCGCCTCCACACATCAGGAAGCCGACGGATGCCATCCACAGCGTCTTATATTCGAACACTGTTCTACTGCTGCTGTAATTGCCTATCTGGTTCTAAAGCAAACTCCTCTAAGTGGTTACCTCATTTTCCCTTACTAGTCAATACAAGTCCAACAACGATGTTCTTTTAGCAGTGTTCTAAAAGCATTCACATGCACATCATCACTTGCTGATTGCAGTCTGCAAGCTCCATGTTTTTGATGAACATCTTCTCTTCCTCTACAAAATGAATTCGCCCAGCTAGCCACGGTATGATATGGTAAATTTTGTCTACCACAAGCACCCAATAATTCTGTGTGGCATTACCGAGCATTGATACTTGTTGCAGCCTGAATTTTAATACATCTTTGTTCGTATTTACTAAACATATTTGGGGCACTGAAGATAACATCCTACAATTAAACTTACTAAAATGCCTTAGTAAATAAAATTACTTCTTCAAACTCACATTTAATAACTAACAAACATTAGATGCTCTTATTTTTCATTGTTATCAGCTTACATGATTTACCACTGATAGCGGCAAATGCAGGCAATGTTGCCACTAATTTTGTAATGAACCATATATACAACATCTTTAAAACACAAATATTTATATTAAGTAAGCTACTTCATTGTTATTAGTTGGAATTCTTCAGTATGTTCTTAGTTTTGAAATACTATCGCCATTCAATGTCTTTCGATGTCATGGAAAAAGAATAAGATTTCAAAGTCAGTAGTACTACATGGCTTATAGAAATTTGACTATTAGTTTATCCAACTGAACTAATATAATAATACTACAATTAATAATAAACCCTGGAAAAATTTTCGTTGATTAATGTGAATTAGATAAACATAATCTTTGGCAAAAGTAGTTTGTAAATTTTATAAATAACTTTGGTAGGAAATATTTCGTGAGTGTAATGCATAATGGTTACCCTGAAAAACGAAGGGATACTACCCGATTTTATCTCATCAACCTTATTCAAGTACCACAGAGAGATTGTGAGGTTTCGAAGAGAACGGAATGAGGGATTGCAAGAGACAGCAGAGAGAACAAAGGAGAGGTGAAAGAGAGAGATAGCATGAGGAGATTAGGTGGAAAGTGAAACTGGAAGAGAAGAAAATGTTCTCCACACTTAATGGAATAACACGAACAGAGTGGCGGGTTCTATCATTTTGTTCAGGAACCTAGCAATATGCTAGAGAGTTTAAAAGAACGATTTCCCTAGAAGTGGTCCTGCTCTGTCAATTTAAGTCCTTGATGCGCCTGAAACAGTCGGGCGGGCGCTGAGAGCAACGTTAGCGCTGGAATAACATCAATTTGAGAGAAAGGCTTCTTCCACCAACCGAAGCTTAGGGCCACACGTACAATTAGAAGAGATTAGAGCGGTGGTTCAGATCCTCTTAACATCCGTTGTGCTTTCCTCTCTCGCACAACGCCGGATAAAGTGCTAAGAAATGTGGACTCTGCTTGCTTAACAGCTATCGATTTGTTTTCAAACATATGGCTTAAAAGCTTTGCGCCATTTTTTCGTCACCAGCTTTACGTTAGTGTACCTTAGAGCAAGCATGTACCTTAGGAGGTGTTTTGTCTTCGGTTTAGAAAACACATTTTATAGCAACTTTCTTCTACAGTTTGTTCCTGATCGTTCTTTACATCGACGTAATACTTACAAGCAAAACTTCAGCACTTACAGCATACATAAGTTTATTTTAATATCGATGTCACATATCTGTGTCATGCGTGTTTTGGTTAAAAATTAGTATTTAATAGATAAAACTATGTTAGAAGTTCCAATTCATCTAGCTACCAGTGGAGCAATTTTATTTTAAACGTTTCGTTTAATTTTATTCCTCCTAAGTGCAATACTTTACAGTCACTTCTAACACATCTGCGAGACAATAATTTAAGTATAAAAAAACTATTCAAAGTTAACACCAAAAATGTTCTTTCAGGACCAATTATTACTCACAAGAAACTATTTTTAAATAAAGTTTCGTGAGCTTGTTCGTCGGCATGCAATGTAATGTAATATATGAATAGATAGTCGAAGTGAAATATTCAATACCATGGCCGGGATTTGAACCACCGATCTCCCGATTTCCGTCCGCTCGCTCCTAACCATTGAGCTACCATGTCTAACGTCATGACATTAAATTATCGAACTGACTCGGAGGTTTCCCCCAAGGGACCTGGGACTAACACACGTCTAGTGTGGAAGAATGTTTGAATTTCCAACAAATAACCTGGTAGTGGTAAATAAAAACTCTGGAACTAAAGTACTTACAGCATAGTAAGTCGCCACAAAAGGTGCATATCTCGTTGTAGATAAGAACCAATAGTGGTTTACCGGGTAACATACGAGTCAGTTGAGAATTTAATGTCATGTAGACATATTGGCCAATGGTTAGGAGCGACTAGACCTAGACCGGGAGATTCGTAGCACAAATCCTGGCCGTGGCTTATAATTTTTCAGTCTCTCTATTCAAATCTTAGCCTACACACGGCAAGTGTGGAATAATGATTAAATTTCCATCATATAATGTAAAAACTGGCATAAATACCAAACCGAATATTTAATTTCAGCAAATTTCAAGGGTGCAGCACAAATATTTTCAAAAAGATCTTTACACCTTTATATGGAAAATGTCGCGTTGCTTACTGTTTTAACAGAGTAGCCCTATACGTTATTATTATAAAAACGAGTGCTTCAGAGACTTGCATGACTAAATGATGCTTATGTTGTACTCCCTGTGAATAGCCCATTAGTTTTCTTCACTCTATCTCACATAATGTAACACAAATAACCACTATATATATATATATATATATATATTAGATTATTTATTGTGCATATTCCAAAATGCTACAATTTACAACTTTTGGCTACATTTATTTGTCTTTACTTTGTTGTTACCTTGACTTACATGACATCCTAGTTTTTGCTCTGCCAGGTAGCTCTTAACCTCCATGCCTCCTTGTTACTTAATTAGTCCCATTCTTACCCATATCTTCCTTTCTTATATTCTTTACATTTCTGGCCCATTTTTATTTTACTTTCTGTAAGAACTCACCAATATTTCTTACCTTCTTCTTCTCCCTTCCCGGTAACATTTTTATAGCTACTATCCTCTTCTCTCCCCCAATTTTCCTTCCAAACCTTTTTTCTCCACATTGCAACCTCCTCGCCTTCTGTTTCATAGTGTTTTATGCTTTCTTTTCCCCCACACAATTCCAAAATTCCCTTTTCTCTACCTCTTATCCCTCTTAGAAGTATTGTTGCTGTTCTTATCCAAGCTAACCCTTCTCTCTCTCTCTCTCTCTCTCTCTCTCTCTCTCTCTCTCTCTCTCTCTCTCTCTCTCTCTCTCTCTCTCTCTCTCTCTCTCTCTCTCTCTCTCTCTCTCTCTCTCTCTCTCTCTCTCTCTCTCTCTCTCTCTCTCTCTCTCTCTCTCTCTCTCTCTCTCTCTCTCTCTCTCTCTCTCTCTCTCTCTCTCTCTCTCTCTCTCTCTTGCCTATTGCAGTAATCTACGTTTACATAACAAATATCTTCAAAAAATTCAAGTAAGTGAATATTTTATTTAAAGGGCTGCAATCCTCCTCTTGCGCTATCTCAGTTTTCTAATTTGAAAATATACTTTCTGTTTAGAAATTGTTCCATAAGTATTTATGCCCAAACTCAGAAGTTAATTTAGTATGTCATCTGCTGTTTGATATACTAGCTCTAGATATCGAAATTGTAGACTTAAACCCATTGGATGACAAAATAAATTGTCGGACTTACACACCGTAGATATAACTCACTTTGGAGGGAATGTTAGGTCTCCAAGTACAATAATGTCAGCCATTTCAGTCCCACAGCTTTCTGCTTGCATGCCATGGTGATACTTACAGCAAGTGGACTAATTAGCTGCCGCTATGTGCCTCAAAGGTAGTAGAAATTCATTTTTAATTCCACTGTTTATTGTTTACCTAAGTGTCAACGGTCGGAAAGGAAACCGGCTGTTTATCAGCAGTTTATTTAGCACTAATGTTGATTTCTATTATCTCATTAAGGGATTAGTACGAATTGCAAAATTTCGCAAGATTAAATTAATGTCGAAGTATAATAACTTCTGCGTTGTTCAAAGATCATTTATATTATTGACTTGTTATAACTGTCATTAAACCTGAAAAGTGCTGATAAAATACTGATAAGATGGGCTAAAGCTCTAAGGAGCGGATTCGTAGGTCAACTAGACTGGTCTTTCGTACCTGTGCCCCAAGTGGGGAAGCCCTGGGAGGGAGGATGAGGTGAGAGACTGGGCGACCAGCATAAGGAGTAACGACAGTGCGGAGGGCAGGTCCGCTACCGTTTACCAGCGCGAAGCTCCTTGGTAGTCCAGTATATCCCACCTACCGTGACCCGTCCACAGTCCGGCTTGTAGACTTGAGGCCGCCGCCACAGCTGGGAATAATCCCAGCAGACCTGCACAACCGGCATCCCACTGTCAGCATTCCTAACACTTAGGCCGGCACGGAGACCGGAGACGGTCTCAGTGGAGGACGAAGGTGTCTACCAGGAGCACATCATCCTGCCTTGCAGCCCCGAGACTCCCGCCGACACTTCTACTCTGAAACATACCTCCAGATGAGAGATAATATGAAATGACAGAGGGACAGGAAATCAAGCTACCCAGCATTCGTCTGGCGACCCGGCAAAGCCCCTAAAAACGCATGAATCAGGTAGTTTGGCCATGGGTCAGGTTGTTTGGGCAGCGGAACTGAACTGATCCTCCCAAACGACGAATCCATAAAACTGAAATGTACTTAGGATTTTAAGATATGTGGTAATTTTTCAGATTTCATTAATTTAATGAAAAATTAATAAAAGTGCACTATACACTGTAAAACTGTATGAACTTACACAGTATTTGAATTAAAGATTGTCGGATTGGACTACAAAATAAATCCAATCTGATGACAGCTTAAACGACGGCTCTCGTAGACGTGGTCGCTAGAGCTCATGTCTGTAGCGTTCCGACGCGTAGGGGGTGATGGTTCAATTCCCGCCTTGGGCATGGATGTTTATCTGTATAGTGTATATGTGCAAAAGATACAGAAAGCAAACTGTAATCAATCGGAGACAATAAAAAACGATAGAATAAGAAAAAGAGATGTGTGTGAGAGAGAGGGAGAGAGAGAGAGAGAGAGAGAGAGAGAGAGATAAAAAAGCAGCTTGGCAACTCTAGCTGTATATACACAGCACGTGATAAGCAGTATGAAGAACATGCATTATTACTCCCTTCGTTAACATGAAATTTGAATACAGATTTTTCTAACTAAGACATAAAGGCAAGCGTCAGATAAGCCTACCGCTATAGCCCGTATCCCATTTACGGGCAATCTATTCGGCAGAATAAGCAGAATTCTCGCCAAATACATCAGCAACATCCACAAACCGCCTACGGAGATTAAACATCTGTTGAGTCCGATGAAAGACAAACTGGACTTCCAAGTTCTGGGAGTGTACCGCATTCCCTGTGAATGAGGGACACTGTATACACGACAAACCGGAATGACCATCGTTACCAGAATAAACGAACATGAACGGAGCATTCGTTTAACGCAACCTGAGAAGTCTGGAATGGCAGAGCATATCTTGATAACGACCCTAGAGCCATCATTCGGGTAAAGTCGGCCAATTTGGTAAAACGCAGCAGTTACTGGGAGCGGAGAGTTAAAGAGGCTTTGGCCATTTCCTCCGAGAGGAGCATGCTTAATCATGATGCTGGATTTCAGTTCAGCTTCCCTGGGAAACCGCCCTTAAAGGTGGAAATACGTCGGGTTAAGAAGTACAGATCTATACAGCTTGTTCATCAAGTTAAGTAGTTACGATTCTTTGACCCAATAAATTTTCTATACTCACGCCATCTCCTGACTTAGCATTTTATTTTCTGAAAACATTCTGTTGTTCAGTGATGCGTATAGTGGGAGTGTTTTGTCTTTGTTGATATTTGTGTTATATTCAGTTATTATGTCACTTTAGCCAGTCAGAGACTGGGAATGTATCTCCTGCACATGGAGTAAATCACTTGATATGAGCTGGTTTCGATTTACTGCTAAGAATACTTTAATTGCAACGCCAGAGTTGTGAAGCGATAGTTATATATATATATAATGTGGACAGTATTTGTGGGGTCTAAATACCAGTGTTTACTTTTGAGTGCAAGGTGTTCACCTTTAGTCACCAAATTCTCTGTAGTGGTTTGCGTTTGTTTTCACAGAGATAACAGACACCACGTGAACAATGTGCTGTATCTAACTTGCATGGAAGCGCTTTTGTCGCTTTCTTCTCTCCCCCCGGCCTCTCATTAATTTCAACGCTGCCATGTCGGACGATTAGTGTAGGAATCAATCTGCCCAAGATTCGAACTCAGGACCTCTTGAACGTAAGGCAGGCACCTTACCACCTACGCTAGGCTTATTTGAGTTGGTAACGTAGAGTCAGACTGAAAAACTCAATGCCACAGCCGGGACCTGAACCACGGGTCCTCCGGACTCCGTCCAGCCGCACCACCACCGTGCTACCATGGCCAACGTGCCGATATGACATTAAACTCTCCAACTGACTCGCATTTTCCCGGCAAACCACCTAGGAGTTCTCACAAACACATGAGACAACCACCTTAATGGCGACTTACCACATGTAAGTGCTTTAAGGCCCGGGCCCTATAGCTAACCACCATTAGACCAATTAATGGAAATTAATTATTCTTTCACACTGGCCAGTGTGAATGAATAATTAATTTCCATATTTGAGTTGGTGATATATGATAACTTGTTTAGATTGGAAGATACGCAATTGCACCAGAAGGTGGAACTGACCGCTGTAGTCAAATGGAAGTTGCCGCTTTGCTGAGCGTTTGCAGGTAGCACTTGGAACGAAGAGGAAAACTATTCAATTAGACTTAGAAAAAGAAGTTAAACGTCAAGCAGGAAAAGGTTGCAAACTAAACGGTGGTATCTCAGCAGCGGATAAAGGAGAAGCATTAGCCGGAGTGGCATTGTTACAATTAGAAAGAAAGCAAACTCGGTAGTGATCAGAACAATTGAATCCTTAGAGTCCAAGTTCAAAATGTGCAAGACAAATGTATAATTAAGGAGACTATATAAATGAAACACATTAACGTGCAGGTGACATGAAAACGAGGAAACTTTAAGATAGTAAAAGCATTTATGCTTTTTCGGTCCACCTTGAAACACATTTTCCCCTCCCACTTTACGGTCATTTGCCAACATTATCGTTGCACTCGCCACGACAAAACTGCCGAGAGCTGGATCGACCCTGGGAGCACTATTTGGTCTAAATCGATGAAGGGATCATCTTTTTTGCTGAGTGGCACAAAGAAAGAATGATTTACGGTGCATCAAAAGTGAACCAAAGGCCTTGCGAACACTTGTCATGGTTTAGCGATGCTTATCGAGATTCTTTTTACACTTAATACTTTTCCTTTATCGTTTTCTCTTTTAACATTTTTGATTAACATATTTACATGACTAATAGAATTATAATGAATTCTCTTGAATAACTTAAGTGCCTTTACTGATTGAGTTTTATATTAAATAGAAAACCGCAACGGTCACATCAAAATTTGCATATCAAATTAAATTTTTCGTATAATGCCCAGTTTTTAAATATTCCTACTCTAAGTGCGGCAGCTCTATCTGTCCGCCGTAATTAACCTTCTTGCTGTCCTGCCACTAAGAGTTTCTGCCCAAAAACGCCGATATAATCGACTGTGCTATACTGGCAGAAGACTGCCAACGTCGATCTATTTGACGCAATGTTTGTTAGGCTGTAAACCTACTTTTGAAATATTCTATAGGAATGCATTTTCTGATAACGCAAATATCAAACTTTCTTTCTAATTGTATGTTTCTTGGTCATTAAAACGGACTATATGTCCAACACTCACCAATATTGTTTGACCATATCCTGTTCAGTTATTTCTATGATTTGTAAAAATTAACATGGCAAGCTATTCTCGCGAAGTTTTTGTGTCAGGGATAGATGACAAAGTTATTTCATATTAGGGCGAGTGTGATATCAATAAAAATACTCCTAAAGCGAGGAAAGTGGCTATACATACTTAAACTTTACCTCGCAAACTTATCTTTTAATCAATGTTTTATACTTTTATTTCTGGACCCACAAGGGATTATTATACTTATTTTTAAGTTTATAAATCTACGCAGGGAACTCTTAGATTTGTGGTATACTGTGATCATTGGTTTTGGAAAACAGACGATATATGGAGTACACATATCCTTGATGCATACCACCTAAAACCTTCCGTACTGGTGAATTAAATTTTGAGTATATTTCATGTAAGATAGCGTAGTTATTAAGACTTTCTATGATTATTTTATTTGTAAATGTAATTTTAATTATGTAATACTAAATATAATTCGCGTTATTGTAAAAGAAATACGTAACATTTCACTTCAAATTATAACAACAAAATTACTACTCCTTGTTATAAAGAAATATGCCCTGGATATCTATTTACTATCTGATGACTGTTAGTTACTAAAGTATTCAATAGAAATTATTTGGTAAAATTCACTTTCTACACTTTTAATTTTGCTTTAAAATAAGATTTGTTGTGAATTTTTTGGCGTAGGGACGTGGCGACACCATCGCCCAACCTTACGGTTGCAGTTAGCCAACCCAGGGGCTGGGGGTATATCTGGGCTACCCGGGCTCCGGAGGGGAAATAAATATTAGGAGTACAGTTGCTCACTGGTCAAAGAGCCCCATACACAGGGTTAAGTGTGAAGACCTCAACGGGATTTTCGACGGAGAAGAAGTTCTTCACTACCACGAAGTCGTGGAAGAGGCATTCCTCCTAATGGGGAAAATACATTAGGGACGGACAGATGAGGTGCGAAGTCCAGTAAGACAGCTCATCTAGGAGAGGACAACTCCGATATGAAACAGGGCCCTCCAGGATGGGGGTTTAGCATTGGGCTAGTAACCCAATCTAGTAAACAAGAACGTACAATTCTCATAAAAAGAGCCGGACTGAAAATATGTTGACGACCCAAGCCAAGAATAAGGTTAAACGATAAGAGAGTTGAGCATAAAAACATGAAAGGAAACACAGATTAAATTTTATAAGATAATGGCAGCCCCAACGTTACCATATGTTTTCGAAATATGCACACTGGCAAAGAATCAACGCAAACAGCTAAAATCGGCAGAGATGAGATTTTTGAGAAGCGTGGCAAGTTATACAAGAATAGACCACGTAAGAAACTAAAAAATAAGGGAAGAGCTTGGGATTTTTAATTTAAACAATGAAATAATAAAGAAAAAATGAATAGGATAAATCATATTTTAAGAATGGATGCGCAACGACTTCCAAGAAGAGTTTTAAATTATATGCCGAAGGGAAAGAAAGATGTGGGAAGCCCAGCTCTACGCTGGAAGGATCAGTAGGCTCTTGAAGAGAACGGAACGGGTCATAGGGCCCAATCCTTGAAGATGATGACGATAACGATGATGATGATGATGATGATGATGATGATGATGATGATAAGGATGATGACTTTTTTCTGAGAGCTAACATCGCCGTAAGTAGCATGCTGGCAGTTTTCACCGCTGCCAACATATGACCGGCACCATCGGTCTAATTCACGTTGGCAGCAAGAGGGTTAAAATTTGACAAATACTTCTACATTTAATTGTAAGAGCTTAACACATTTACACATTTAAATACGCTTTTACATATTGCAATCTAGCACTTCTTGTGCCATTTGAAATCACTTCTACCAAAAATGTGTATCGTATAACAGTTGAACAGAGGAGATCTTGATTTTTCTTACGATAGTAGAAAATAAAACTAACAATGTGAGTCTGCCTTTTGGTATATATTTATGTGGATGTATCACAGTTTTTCTTTTTTAATCTGATTTTTTTTAAAAATTGGAAGAGAAAGTTTAATGGCTTAAGCTCTGTGCTAGTAAATAAATAATATTACAATAGCAGTTTTTTCTTTAATACGGCTGGTTTGATGTGGAGTGGCTGTATCCGTAAATGATTGATGCGCTTCAAAGTTCTGTTTCACCCCATACTCCTCTTAACGTGTTCCTGTCAGTTATCTCGATAGCTGCGGTAATTTTCAATTTCAATTCATCAATATCCAGCAGGTGGCTCAAACAATTAACCCCATAAAAAGATATCACGTGGAGTGAGGTCGAGGGAACCAAAAGCGAACTTCATTCCCCTTCTCACATCTACAGTAAAGCCTTTATTACAATTCTAATAATGCTAATATTATTATAATTATTGCCATTGTTTTCTTCTGTTTTCCCACATGTGGCTAATTTAAGGAGGCTCTCTTTATAATCCAAAGTTTCACATCCCTTTCAGTGTTCAAAAATTAATGGTATGGATTACAAGTACATTTGCTAACGGAGGGGATATCTAGGATCTCAAAGTCTAATTGAATCAGTTATATTTGAATGGCTATATGTCTAGCTGGCATAGTTTTTAAAAATGTAAAAGAAACGTATTTTATCGATTTTAAATACCTTTTTCCGTTTTTCGATTGTTATTTTAGAGATATTGATAATAACTGGTATTGTAACAGAATCTGTTTACACGTGCCGTGTAAAGTTTTATTTAAAGCTTTCAAGATATGCAATACACGGAGAAAAGGAGAAAAGGTATAACAGAAAGGTTTAGAATAAACTCCTCAATGTAAGGAATAGTTTCACCTAGTTTAAACGATACAGAGTTCCTAAAGATCAATATCCAGTTTTACGTTGCTGATCTGCTACAAGAAAAAAAAAAACATATTTATATAGATAAAGTTGGCCTAATGGCGTCCAACATGTCCACCTTCACTGTCAATACACCGTTCCCATCGCATTGTGGCTGCCCCGAATACGCGCTGTAAAGCTTGAGGGATTGCTAGCAGGCATGTCCCTCTTATTCACCATTTCAGTACATTCAAATGTGGGCCCCTATTAGCATAAACTCAGCTCTTGATGAACCTCCGTACAAAATGGTCAGAGCATTTGAAGTGGGGAGAGCCGGAGGCCTGTGTAGGGAAGTCTCACTCTGGTAGTCCTGCACAATGTATATGTCGCAGTGGAGTGGTTCTTCATCATTTTGACTCACGACAGAGTCATAAATACCACTGTGATGCAACTGTGTCTTCAAGAAAAACCGAAGCATGTGAAGGGAGTTTGTCGCGGTAACTGTCTGTTCGGCTGATACGAGGATCAGCAGATAAGTCTCGGTCTCACATGTAGATGTTGCCACTGAGCCAGTTTGACGGATATCATCATAAAGTTTAGCTCTAGGCTAGCTTGTAGCCGTAGTTATAAGTCAATAGCTTGTTTAGTTTTTGAGTGACAGCCTTTTAAACAGGACAAATATAGAGGTTTCACGAAATTGGAGGATTTTGAAAACTGAGCAGTGATTAAATACTTCCATTTGAAAGGCTTAAATTCTAAAGAAATCTGGAAGAAAATGGACAGAGCACTTAAACACTCTGCCCCTTCATATATAATGATTAAAATGTGGGTTGCTGAGTTTAAGTGTTGAGCGCTAGTGTTGAGCTTCGCTCTGGACGCTCTGTGGAACTCACAACTCCAGAGATCAATGAACACATTGATGGTTTAGTACTGGAAGACGGCATATAAAATTTTTTGAGATAGCAGAGTCTGTAAACATATAAAAAAACGTGCAGTTGCAGTAATATTTTAAGTAATGTTTGGACTTTCACGAGGTATGTGCAAGACATGTGCCGCGTTTGTTAATACCTGATCAAAAGTTGCAAAGTTGTCAAGAATTTGAACCTGTGAATTTTTGAGACGGCTTATTACCATGATCAAACTTGTATAAAAAGCTACACTACAGAAAGTAAATCAGTCAATAGTGGATTGCGCCAGGTGAACCAAGTTCAAAAAAGGCAAAGTCAATTTTGTCAGCTAACGAAGTTATGGCAAGTGTTTTTTGGGATGCACAGGAATTTATTTCATAGATGACTTGGAAAAGGGTACAAGTATCACTGGGGACTACTACGCAAGCTTACTACGGTGTTTGATATGTAACTGAAAAAAATATCTCATTTCGCAAAGAAGATTTCTTGTGTCTTCACGACAGTCATTTAGTCATTGAAATGGGAAAAATAGCGAATTCAAGTTCAAATTGCTTGAACATCCATCCATCTAGCACCCAGTGACGCATCTTTTCCCGAACTTCAAAGAATCCTTGGAAGATGAATGTTTCACAGAAACGAGGAAGGTCATGGGTGAGGTAAACAACTATTTTGAAGATCATGATAAATCGCACTACAGAAATTCTGTAATTAAATTAGAACACCGATATGACAAATGCATTAGTCTTTCTGGAGATTATGTTGGGAAATAAAGGAAAAAAGCTAAAATTTTTGTTATTGTGAGGCCCGGGACTTATAAGCCGACCCTCGTATAAAAGGGCCATAAATTTTATCCTTCATAGACCAAGCCAAATATTAATCTGGGAGAGTCCCTTTGCCACTCGGTGATTTCAATTGTTGATCCTTTCCCTAGATACGGCAACTGTATCTGTTGACAGCATCCACATATATGAAAGATTGCTCAAGAGGTTCTCATCTACAAAGTGTAGCAGATCGTGACTGCTCTTGACGCATAGCCTTCGTCCTTCGTTTGGTGAAGAACTTTGTTTACTATGAATTTTAGCAAGTTAAGCTCACAGCTAAACAGGCTGATGGATGTCTTTTGTTTTCTATTAATAGCTTTCTTCAAACTCGGTACGCCTTTTGGGCTGATCACTGGTCTTACGGCACTCTTATCGACTGCAGAATTTCGTAGATGGCTGTGCTTGTAATAAGACTGAAAGATGGCCTCTAGATCTAATCACAGGTTTCGAAACATAAACGATATTCAGACATTTGGGATTATCTCCTTAATTATCAGCATTGTTCATATGTTGACTGTATCTTTAAGATAAGTATTCCACATGTAAGCAGCGGTTTGTGGCCGGCTTTCAGTAGATCGTGATTTCCAATCACGTGGCTGACCTTTTTTGTGGTAATTTTACGTCCTCCAACGTTGTCATATCCGACGGTGAATGACATGGGTGAACTGATGCTCAAATGTGTCCAGAGTCCATGGAGCTTAGAATTACCCGATATTCGTCTTACAGGATAAGGGAAAACCCCGGAAAAAGCTTATCCAGGTAACTCCCCCTGGTCGAGATACGAACTCGGGACCTCTTGAACGTGAGGCGGACATGTTACCATCCACTCCACCGAGGTGGGCTGGCTGACCTTAATCTTCTTATTTTTCTAGGGTTTGTCCGGGTCGTTGGGCTAATGCAGGTAAGGATAATTCTTCGCCCAAACTTTCTGTCCATCATTTTAATTCATATTCTTGTTAGTTGTTTAATGGTTCCAAACATGGCAGCACTTCCGTCGTGCAAGTGCAGTGCTCGCCCACCAGATAAGGGGTCCCAAGTACCGGTCCTCTCCAGGGAATGTGCAAGCCCACAGTGGGAAGGAAATTAGAGCTGCCACTGGGAACTTCTTTGAAGATGCTACTTCCTGTAATCATATCTCCTGAATTCTACTACCGAGAAGGGGCATAGATACAAAAGATCTCATTGGTTCGAACCTTATTACATTGTGATAACCTCATGTTGATAGTTCAATGTTGCAAAGTACACTGTTTATATAAACACGTTTCCATGACAACTATTTGTTTCATAGCAACTCCCACTTGCAGGTTAAATAAATATTTTATATCGTCTTTAATGACAAAACCTATTTGCTAATACAATTCATAACATCAAAGTCACTTGACCGCCCTAAGTGCAATCAATGATTTCAAACTTCTCCAGATAAATTAAATCCTAAACTTCTAATTTTTTGTGTAAAGTGAAACTTTACTTCCACAGTAGAAAAAAAGCGATAATTTCAATTTATTCAAAGAGCAAGAATGTTGGCGAACATTATCATTTGGTATAGCAGTACAGTTAGCAAAATGGGGAACTATTTTAATGTGCCTACGAGTGTACATGCTCACCAGGGAGGAAGAAGCCGGGGCTACCGTTTTAATTACCAACAAATTATTTCATTAATCCATTTTTATGGCACAATTTTCGGGTACAACTTCTTGCCTCGTTGCCTTTTCCCCTGTGGCAAGAACAGTACGAGAGAGAGAAAGAGAGAGTAATAGGAACGTATATTTTGCGAATGCTCTCGGTTACTAACCGGCTTACGGAACAACCAGTAGCACAGTGCCCCTGTTTTTTTCTTCTTTTTTTTTTTAATTTGGGGCCAGCCCAGAAGAAAGTGTCCTAGCTAGCTTTGAAATACATGGATGAACACCACTGATGGTATATTAATTTTAAAGGAATATTTTTAAACCCATAGTATATGTTCTTACCATTCTAAAATAATCTAGAACTTTTGCTATCTCAGATTTATTTTATATCCATGTTATGCTTTTGGGGCAATTTGGTATAAATATATACATTATGAATCAGGTTGCATACTTTCTCTATATACATTCATTCCATAAGTCTGTAACCATTGTACAGTTGACTAAAATTTGAATATAATGCACTTACCTATATGGATTATGTAAGCCTAAGATTAATAATACAAAAATTTTAACGTAAACAATAATGTGACTTTGTGGGTTCATGAAATTAAAAGTCCAATTGCACAAATTTAAAATGTTCTTTATTTCCACCGAATTATAGTTTGAACACTTGCCGACTACATAAAATTTCGTAGCGCACACAATTACAATTCACCAGTTCGTCCGTCACAGTTCCACTTGCACTCGCAATTACGTACAATCCTCCGATGCACGTACGCATTCCGTCCCCTCACTCGGCGCTCTTAACAGCTGCTCGCCAAGAACTGAACTTTCCTCCAGCCCGACGCGTTGCTTATATAGAACCAACTGGCCAATCTAGGTTCCGGATGAGATGAAATATCCTGTATGTTCGAGAACTCAGGGGAAGGGGAAAGAGACGGCATGGTGGCCCGCGATCCCTCCCCTAATCATCCCTTCATCTAGTGACAGGAGACAAATGGGTAGGCGTGGTCAGAATGCTTCACGTTTGACCCTACTGCCGGCCAGTTCTATAGGGAGTTCCGACGTTCGGGTGACAATAATGTAAAATTGCCTTATTCAAAGGACTTTCCGAGTTTATAATATAAATATTCGGATCAGACCTTGATGGATCCTTAAAGTATCAACGTATACCCTGTAACGTGCAACTGTGGTTAACATTCATCCTCAACAGAAGAAAGGCCTTTAACGTAGTGCTAAACGGTTTGTTATCCGGTAGAAATCAACTGATATCTAGCTTTTGCCAATCAGAGATATCATACTATCTCCCAAGCTTGGCGTAATTTGATGTTTTAGGATTTGGTACTAACCAAAACGAATATTACAAAGTGTATATGCACTAAACTCGTAGCAGTCTAGCGGCACAATCCTATGGTTTGGCACGGACGAGTGTGTGCTTCTTTATTAGCGCATAATTATAATACTTTCGGCGATTTCGCTGAATCTTTGGGAGGACTGGATTGGGAGAATGAAAGAAAAGGAACTGAAACGAAGGATGTTAGGCATATATATGATACCGAAATTAAAGGATTGCAATAATTAAAGAATCGTGATGGATTTCAAAGAAATCGTGTATCTTTGTTACAAACGTGCAGGCAGGTGCATTGGGTTGAGTTGTTTAACAAAAGACACGGGAGAAAGGGGATTTTCTTAGCAAAAATTCTAAAGGAGTGGCTCTTGACTCCGTCTGAATAGGTATTCTTCGGACCCTTAATAATGGCCTGACCGAGACTAATAATCACAATCGACAAAATAGTCACAAAGGTGTTTTGCATAAACAAAGACGGTTGTCGAGAAGTGAAAGTTACACACACGCGCACAGATGTGCACAGTAAGGACACAGTCCGTGGCGAGCAGGCAATTAATACAGTCCTCTGGTTCTATCTTGGGCGAAGGCAAGAAACAAGTGTTATCGCATACCAAGCATTCTACATACGGTAGCTCTGAACAGTGATATTGGTAATCCTTGGTCGGCAACTTAGAGTTTGATGTGATGATAAAAAGAAGCAGTCATTAAATCAGTTTGAATCGGGCATTCCAGTGTCATTAGAATTATCCTTACTCATACATATCCACGCATACCCTGAGAGTAACCTCATTGCTTTAACCCTGCGCTCCCAATCTTTATTCGCGTCAAACTGTCGCGCCAACGTGGAACTCTTTTGCTCAACAACATATTCGCTTCATATACTAAACAGCATCTGCCCGGTGCCCCAGGAAACCCCCCGAAAAAAGAGAATGGTCAGGCAGCTCGACTACAGTAATCGGACATCGATCTTTTGAATGCAAGTCACAAACGATATCTCAAGAGGTCGCGAGTTCGAATCTCGGTTAGGGTGAGTTACCTGGATAAGGTTTTTTCCGGGGTTTTCCCTTATCCTTAAAGACGAATGTCGAGTAGCTCTAAGCTCGATGGACCCTGGACACCTTTGAGCATCATTTCACCCATTCCACTCACCGTCCAATATGACTTAATGTTGGAGGACGTAAATTACAAAAAACACACAAACGATATCACCTGAGTCATTCCACTCGTTTCACCTCCTATTAGTTCAAAATTGAAACGGAAATCTTGCACTGTTAGCGCTATGAAATATTATCAAACGTTTTAAAATATTCACATTATAAAATCCCAGGTGTCATCTATACCTAAATGCCGTCTCAGCTGAGAAAGTCGCACAGACCAAATATTCAGCTACAACAAAGAAAGTTCCGTGACTTATGAAATAGAAATTGAACAAATCTTGGTGAATGGCACTACACCGCTTGATTGACGTCCTAAAATAGAGAAATGAGAAAAATATGTAGAATTAGAATATTTTTACTATAGTACATGAGAATTGACGGCATTAGAACAGAGATTTAGGCAGATCTGTTAATACAGAGAAATGAAGAACCATATTGCAGGATATGTACAACAATGAAGGTATTGCAAAAATGGATAATTTACTTTGCTCCTTCACAGAAAGAAGGAAAAGGGGAAGGACACGTTTATGTCCGTGTGAATTTTGAAAACAGATATGCTTAAATTTGCCTTAGAATGTTGGACGGAAGTGCGATAAATTGCTATGGCGAGTAGGAATCTGAAGCAACGGCTGCAAAGTGCACAAATGAATTAGAAAGAAAATATTTCCAAAATGTACTTAGAAGCTGCCTTAATAAGATAATGAATTACTGTTTGTACGAGAGGGTGTCGTAAAGTTTTACATATCACCCTTTAAAAATAAGATAGACAATTTCTGTTGATATGTGCCTATTAGTTCTTCTCTACGTAGTCATCCTCCAGATTTATACATTTTTCCTGGCGTTTCTTTACCTTCCGAATACCTTGATTGTATAAGTCTGCAGAATTCACTTTAAATCACTCTTCCATTTCATTAATGACGTCATTTGTGTTGAATCGGCGATCATGAAACGTATTCTTCATTTCCGGGAACAAGAAAAGTCACTTGGTGCAAGATAGGGCGAATAAGGCGCATGTTGTAAGGTCTCAAGGCAACGTTTCTTTGTTTTGTCAACTGCAACTTACGATGAATGAGCTGGTGCATTGTCAACCAGAAGATGAACACCTTTGGAGAGCATACCACGTCGTTTCTTAATCAGAGCTGCTCGTAACTTGTATAAGATTGCAATGGTATCTGCCAGTGATGGTTTCACCCTTGGTAAAATAACCTGTAAGGATGACTCCACAACAGTCCAAGAAAACTGAAAGCATTATCTTCCCAGTTGATTTTGCACCTTTGCCTTTTTGGGAAGAGGAAATCAGCATGTTTCCATTCCATACTCATGGTTTTTGTCTCTGAATCTTACATAGATCCAGCATTCATCCACGGTCACCAGACGATGAAACAAATCATCTTCAACCTGTTCCAGCAGATCAACATCTGTCTTCAAAGGCCACGCCGTGGTTGCTTCTGGAAAGGGGTTAGCAAACATCGAACCAATCCTGCAGACACCTTAGACACGTGCAGTTCGTCATGAATAATTGTTCACACACTACCATAACTAAGATGCGTTTCATTCATGATCATTTGGATAGTTGCTCGTCTGTCTTCCAGAATAAAACACTCCACTTTCATCACTGTGTCAGCATCGTCTGTCATTGACAGTCTACCAACTCTTGCTCATCTGTCAGGGATATGTGACCGGTTTGAAAATTCATTTTCCACCTCACAATAGTATCATATGATAGGCAATAATTTCCATAAAGAGCCGTCATCTCGTCATGGATTTCTCGGGCATCTTTGCCCTTAAAATGCAGGAACTTGATCACACTACGAGCCTCAATTTTCTCCATTTTACACCTCAGTCACTTCTGGCACTCACTGTAAAAAATAAAACAATTCAAATCACCTAAACTACCAGCATTATGTCCTTAAGGATCAATTATGACACTGAAGAATGTTCATCACTCTACCATAAAAACTACCGGAAGATAATTAAAACTTTAGGACATTCCCTCTTAAATTATCCTCGATACTATACAGCTAAATAAAATAATCTCTAAATTTTATTACAAATTTTTAGTTTCTGTGTATTGGTTGCCTATTTTAATGACGCTGATGACACTTCTTTCAGAAGAAGTTTCTTTCTTTGTCTTAATTTTATTAACATTTTATCACACTTGCCCTATCCCTTTGATGTACTTGATTCTTATATCAACTTCCTGGAATTATTCCTGTTAGTTTTCAAGTACCGATATGAGGTATTTTTTGTAACTAGGTTTATCTGCCCTTTTTGTATGTACAATACATACCTATTATCTGGTTGAGTATATAACCCTAGTACTTTATTAATCTCTGTTTCGTATAACCTTGCCCCGCTAACATGTATCATTCCGCGTGCAAATACCTCTCCCCTCATCCTAATTGGCTAATGCTTTCACGCCGTAGGCCATAGGCGGTGCCTTCCCGTTACATTTAAACCTGCAGTAAACGTTATAATAATTGCCAGGAAGATAGATAAAATCATACAAATAAGAATATGAAGACATGCTCAGTTTAATTATAAACTTCATTATTTTTGCAAGTTGAAACTGAATGAATGAGCAATGAAACTGAAACAAGTTTATAATGAAAGGCCTTTGGCCTTTTCCACTGAGATTTTTTAAAACCAGCACACATACCTTGCAAAAATGCTTGCCTTTCGGTCTTTAAGTCGTGTCCTGCCATACTTGTGTGTTCTTCATTTACCCAAGTCTCATCAAGGTAGTATATTTTGCGATTTGTATCCCAGTACAATCTGATTGTTCTTAAATAACGTCTTCGCCACACAGCAATATCGCACCTGGAGTGGTAAGTTTTCCTGTTGTCTCAATTTCATGTCATGACGTTCCTACGCATTTAACACACCTGTAAGTTCAGAGCACAGCTGTTTGACTTCTCTCATTGACAAAGACGGATTCTTCTCTGTGAGTGCATTAAACACATGCAACACAATTCTTTTTCCGCCACTTTGTAAAGGTTTTCTCTTGCAATGCTTCAACGAGAAACTGGCGTTAGACTCTGCCATTATACATATAATAAGTACACGCGCAGTAAATTATCAATAAAATAATTTAGCTATCGCACTCGGCACAACACACCTTCGAATGGCAATATATATGACTAATCAAGTTCAAAACAAGGTCAGTGATGAAAGTCATATAAACAAATATGTCATCACTACCGCTAAATCACGTGTTATCGTGCCATGTGCTTGAGAGCAAAGGGACCTCCTCATAACTTCGTTTAAGAATTAACATGCATTTTAGATATTTAATTAAAACAGTTACAAAAATATAAATTTGGCAATTCTCTTCCAACATATAAAGATATATCACCATGTTAAATAACGAACTAAGTTTTACCACAATAGCAGCCAATGAGAGGTGATAGTCACGTGACCGTTAAGAGATACGGGTCAAGCTTATGTGAAACAAGGTTTAGGTGACTTACGTATAGAAGTAAACAATTTCATATGACGTGGGATTAGCACTAATACTATTATATTTCAACTTTGAATTAAGTTACTCTTACTATCGCAAGTGAAAGAACGTTCTCATCAAGTAAACTGAGTTATGAGCTGTTATAATCTTGTTATAGCTTCGTTTATCTAGCACAAGGGTTGCATTAAGGCTATATGGATGGGGAATACTTCCTTTACAACTAGAAATTTAATAATTTGTACTAATACAAAAATATAATACGAACAAAAATAGCAAATTTCTAGTACTATCCAAAATTAGGAAAATATTATGTTATTTTGGAAGTTTTCCACATAGCTGTACGTAGCTTATAAGTATACAGAAATGTGAAATTATCATTAAAACTGAAGAAGATAAGTACTTAATGTCAAAAATTAATCACATAATATTAACATTCACTAATAAAACCTCATTCCTGAGTTTAAAGACATTTAATTTCGAAATAAAGCGATGTCATTCTAAAAGTAACATTTATATTAGTAAACGATGTTTATAAATACAATTCAAATTGTAAAAAGGAATTCGTTTCAGGAAAACTTTATTAATGCTGCAGTTATCCAGGAGCTAAATCATTACATTCTAAATCTTTGAAAAAGTTTCTTACTGAGGTTGACGGCTACAATAAAACATTTAGTTTCAGATAAGAAAACAATGTAGATGGATTAATTTTTGTAACCGTGGCAATTCAATGGATTTACGGATTTAAAGATGACGAAAAGAAATAGCTTTGGCGTAGACCAGAAATGTCACGTGTATTGGAATGTTGCATTCACTGTCTTCCTTTTGTTTTTCTGGATGTAAGATTTTAAAACTGCATTGACCGGAGTTCACGCTTTTTTAACTTACTATAGCAGAAAGTGCATCATTCATGTCACAAAGTTATCACGTACCAGTTTTCTCTAACGCATACTAAGTGTAATCTCTGCTACGTGCTTTATTATGATCCTTTTGAAATCGTAGCATCCACATTCTCTAACTTTATCCCGTTTCCATTATCATAATCACTTCCATTACTCGAGTATAACGCATACAGCACTTTTATCAATACTTTTAAATTACGATTGCCTTGTCCCTAGGGTTCTTTTACTTAATTGTATCTCTGGGTTTCGATCGCAGTACCGTGGAGATTACCGTGCCTCTTCTGGATAATACATTGAAAATTTTAGCTGGTATATGATCGTGCTTGTACTGCCCTCATTAGGCGAAAACCTAGAGCTCCACAGGGACCCCTTCGAGACCACGAGGAGAGAGGAAGGGTTAGAATGTGAAGCACTGAATACCTCTACCATGTAGAAATAGCAGTGGAATTTATATTTCTAAAGTTTTAATGTTCAACATTTCCAGAGTCCTAACTGCCGTTCAGCTCAAGGTACATTTAAAAATAATCACTTCATTTACATAACTCCTTAGAAGCAAGAAGAAATATTGCTCTGCACAGCTTAGTATCTGCTGCAATCGAGAACACAGCGCATGACGTCACTGTACACTATTTTTTTTATAAAACTAATGACTACACTTCTTATAATCTCATATAACCGTTTCTGACGGGTTTACCCTGAACGACGTGACCACCTACTACTGCGTCTCGCTTGTAACACCTACCGTGTTCAGCAATTTAGTTCATGACCCTAGAAAGGTTAACGGCATTTGCAATTCCCCCTATTATTGTATGTATGTGCATGTTTAGTACAAATGGCACTATGTGAAGGTGTCTCATTATTGTGATTACAGTGTTGGGGATCATGGTGTCTACCACAAAACAGCATGTAATTTACTGTCTGAAATGTTGTGAGCGAAGCTACATCTCTAAGACAGTTTGAATGTTAACAGAAAAATGTATCATCGTTCTTAATAAAACAGCAGAATTCGAGGAAAAGCTAGATTAGAAGACGACGTTATGGAAAGAAACCTACAAGAAATAATTTGTCTCCCCGCCAACATGGAAAATACATGCAGGTCTTGTAAAGCAGCCCGCAGCGCCTAGGCATTCGAAACTCCTGGTATTAGTCCGCAGTGCTGGTCGGATTAGTGGTATGTATTGCCATGATGTCTGCTTCGCGGGAAGTGAGGGCACTGCGTATGGTCGATATGACGCCAAAGCTTGCACAGTGGTGACTTGGGCGGCTCATATGCTTAGTGCGGCTGGAACATAGTAGTCCCCGTAGGGGAGGGGATCTGTCCCCTTCAGCTGCTGGGGTGCGAGCGCTGCGGACCCTTAGCACTCGTGGTACCTCTGACTTTACTAGAGGAACCTCGGACCAAACTGCCGAGCCCCTCCCGTAGAGGAGTTGTTGGGATTGGGTTGGACTCAAGGGGGCAGTGGTTCCCGATACCCATGGGACATCGGATACGTTTCCGGACGAGGTTGAGGGCAGCCATATATTTCCGCCTACTAGCGTGCATAGCTAGTAGAAATTGTGCTAGGTCACCAGGCGGCCCCACCGAGGTTGATCGGTAGCCTTCCCCTTTGGGGTT
The DNA here is from genome assembly GCA_030765055.1 of Mantis religiosa. Lineage (NCBI taxonomy): Eukaryota > Metazoa > Arthropoda > Insecta > Mantodea > Mantidae > Mantis > Mantis religiosa. The sequence goes on along the minus strand of JAUKNK010000320.1, from coordinate 7,169,564 downwards.
GGCGCGCGTAATTGGCGTATCCACTTCCATTCTGTCTTGTGTTTTCGGATCAGATGGGGGGGACCTTCTTAGTCTCTAAGTCTTGCCCAATGGAAAGCCCCTCGGAGGCGCCGGGTGCCCTTCGGGGACAGCTCAGTAACTGCCTGGTCATCCGAGGGGGTGGTTCGGTCTCACATTGTGAAGGCTGCCCTGGTAGACAGTCATTTCGGTGGATTGGCTGTTCCTTAGCGAGCAGAAACTTACGTGAAGGAGAAACCTGTCTCAAAGAGCCAGCGGAAAGCCTCATGTCATCCCTCCTACCACGACATTGTACCACAGAGGTGTAGAGTATTAGGTGACTGCACATTGATAGCATACTCTATAGGAAGAGATAGAGCATTGAGGCTGGAGTGGTTTGAGGTTGCGGTACTTGGAAGAGACAAAGGAGAACACTTTCTCTTGATATTATTATGATGCCCCTGGAATCAATGTCATTGGCTGGCCAGAGTTACAGATGTTGCTACAAATGCAACCAGATTAAACAAAAAGTACGCCTATATCGGGCGATTATCCCATCGATGAACCTGTACGGCTGCGAGGTCTGGGGATCAGCGGCTACGACCACTGTTTGCAGACTGCAGCGCGTGCAGATTCCCGTCCCCATATCCTTCACACTTATTCAGGAGTCCCGTATATTGTAAACATGGTGCGGGAGAGAACCTTCACCATCTAAAGGAAACTTGACTTCCATCCTAACCAACCGGTGAAGAGCCTTGGCCCTTACGACCATAGGGCTCCTCGCGGTAAACCTAGTTACCGGCAGCCCAAAGACGCTTTGGGCAACTAGCCTGAACAGAGCCCTTTCCCTATTTAACGTAACCCCCAAGCCCAGAATTGGGCCTGGTAAAACTCATACCTTTTATCTTGATGCCTTTCCCTCTAGCCTGTAAAGTGGACTGTGCCAAGATGCCTCACAGGCAGGCGGAAGGGCGCAGCCAGCACTGGGCGTGGACACCCCTCGCGGGCGGTTGCGCCCCCAAATGGCTAGACATAACACTGCCCAAAACACAAGACATTCTTCTTTACTGCCCAGATAAAGTTGCACTAAGCGGCTAGGTGCTGGGCAAGAAACACACCACAATCTGGGCGACTGGAGTCGACGGCAGGGCATGTTATGTGTAATCAAAATAGTCACAGAGCACATACCAGCTCTATTCCTTGATTTTCAACAAGCTACTTCAATAGAATCAAAATATTAGTAACACAAGGGTGCAATAATATTTCTAACACCCTTTTTTTTATAAATTTCAAGGCGTTGAATGCATTTAATTCCTCCCATAGAGCAACATGCGCAACAAAGAAAAAATTCCAACTAGAAATATAAAATTAAGACAAACCAGAAATATGGATTTTCGCATTTAGTTGGTTGTCCCTTAATATTAATTATTTTTTATCTCGTAAGTTTCATTATAAGTCCAGGCGATGGAGAACAATGCAGTCCCTTTTTTGAAAATGCGCGTTTCATGTTGAGGTATTTAACATGGCTAAGGAAAGATAGTCAACATTGGCATCGGTGTCAGTTATTGCACATTGTAGTTCGGATGTGATCTGATCTCAGGGTCTCCCTTTCCTTCCTCCCAGGGTCACGTTGAAGGTACAAAGAATTTCCTGGGATCGTCGTCTGTCTAATACTGATGTAGCGTGCCCTCGTCTCACCTGCGTTACACCTATATACAGAGTGATACCCACTGTCTCATGTCAAACACAACTCAGTAGCTGGCACTGACAAATAGGCAAAACGAGATAGCAAAGCCATTTGCTGTCGGAAATTGAAACATTACAGTACACATTATAAGCCCCAGATAGAGAGCGAGGGTATTCCGTGGCTGACATTCAGCTTCTACTTGTCAACCTATCCCTTTGAACCAGGTTTTCCCTGGTCGATAATGAAATACTGGGATGGTTTCTCGTCTAACACTACCACTTTTTTCAGGCTTCAGATATACTTCAAGATTTCTGAGCGTAGCAGTTTACCGGACAGATGCTGCGAAGGGCTACTCAAGGGGAAAGAGTATACTTCTAGGCAGTCGAAAGCAGCTTCACTGAGGCCTGGTTGCATAAAAATCGTTAATTGCAGTTCATTTATAATCGAAGATCAAAACTGAACTAAGTTTGCGAACGCGCGTGGGTTGTACAATACTGATCTCAGATCAGATGAACGCCGTTTAGTACTTATCCGAGATCACAAAAACAAATGTGGCAACATGGCCAAACATGCTGCAACTTTCGCGTTGTATCGAAAGGATTCGAGAATTATCGGAATTACTCGACATTGTTTAATTCAAGTGCATAGAGTAGCCAATCTAGACATAACAAAAACTAAATAAATCTTTCGCTTTATGCTTATTTGTTCTAGAAATAATCTTATTTTAAATAAACAGTATAAAAGTTTACTCCATATTGAAACAGTATTTATCAGAAGTTAATTACTCGTATTTGGCTTACTTTATCTCCATTATATGCCCAATGTACATCTTTTTCATTTTCGTCTGTTTAAAATACTGTGAGTTGGAAAACAAACAAAACTGGAAGTTCAAGCAAAACAGAATATGCATTCCGCTAACTTTAGATCTCGCTTAACCGTTCTTATTTCACCCTTTTCCATAGACATCGTAATGAAATGAGATCTTAAAGCTGCAATCTCCCTTGTAACTTTGTGTATTGTTCTAAACGCAGTCTATTTATATTCAATATATCGCTAATTACCATCTGGAAGATTTCAGTTGCATAGAACCATATTGCGAGAAGGATCATAAATATTAGCTTAAGTGCGTATTTCCTCAGTTTTTATGTTCTTAGTCATGAATGTAGTCTATGCTCCAGTTCTTCTATTGCATGCTTTGACGGTCAAAATCTAATTTTGTATTTTCTGTCATTTAGTTCTGAGATGGGATTTCCTCTATGCTGGAAAACACGAGGAGACCTCTCAAATTGAAAATTCTAATCATCAGAGATGTCAGTCTAATCTGAATTCTGAAAATAATAAAACTGTATAGGTTATGAACACAAAGAATGCATATTTAGCATACATTTATGAAATAAAGAGGATAATTATTTATGCAAGTAACCACAAAAATGCTTTATTTACTATTTATTTAAAGCTGCACTACTTATTTCTCCTCAGGAACTAATGTGTAAATTCTGCAGTTCTGCTTATCTAAGTTTAATCAAGTTAACTGGAGAAAATTCACCAGTTAGGTTTGATCTTAGATCAAGAGGCCATGAACTTAGATCAATGTTTATACAACCAAAATTCTAAGTTCAGCTTGACTGAAGATCATTTTCATGTGCTTGATCTTAGATTATCTTTTATGCAACTGGACCTGAAGGGATCCCTCATCGCTCTCTCTGTGCAGTCCATTTAATATGGCGGAATTCAAGCCAGGAAGTGTTACAGACTTCTGTGCCTCTCTACAGCCGATCTCCCTGGCCTGTAGCTTCCTGTGATTGCTTTTTCAACCTTACCTTCCGGGGTGTGGTAGTGGTTCTCAGTCGTAGATTGTACTGTTGGAGGTGTCCGACTTCGAGGTATAACTTATAATCTCCAAATTGTTGAATTATGACATGATACACCTCAGAAGCGTATCCATATAGCAAAGCGCATTCGACGCAGTGACTTTTGTAATTTAATTTGATGCAATTATTGAACTTTAACATTCTTGGCAACGAAAACTCGTACTGAATTAGAATGATATATAGGAATTTAAAAGTAATGGAATATGACAACTGTTCTACATTTCCGTAATACACATTCGAGAAGAATATAGCTTTACTAACTGAAGACATAATTTAAAGATATTATGCCTTGTTGCATTTTGCATGCTATTGTACAACATTTTTGTCTTAATTTAAAGTGTAATACCTATGTAGTGTTATTAAAATTCAAATCTTGCTTTCAGGTTTGAAGGAAACGTATACGAGTAACCAGTCATTCCATTTTCAAACATACCTAACAAATGAAATAAGTACAACGAATAAAACTTTAAAGTTTGACCAAGAACCCCTCTTTCCAGAACCCAGTTCTTAAGTAATTATGTTAAATGTGAGAAGCTTCTACCCTATGGTTGTACTGAATATCGAAGATAATCCGTTCTCTCTTTGCATCTTTAGGAAAGGCTTTTGCACTGTAATACGTGCAGCAAAAAGAGTATAAATTTTGTGTAGGTTTAATTCTCTAACAAAGCTCGAGATAATCCTCCTTATAGCTCACTATGGGACCTGCTGCTAATCCTGTTTTATGCCCTTTCTCGTATCACGCTATTAAATCCGGGCATAGCGCTCGTACAATAAATTGTGAAAGGAAGACTTATAGACAGAGATGCCGCTCTTGCATCTTTATCAGTATTCCCATTCTAAGCGTTTCAATGCAAATCACAAATCCAAACCTTTTCATTCTAGCTTGATGTATTAGGATCAGAAAATTCGCTTAGATAAATCTGTAGGAAATAACAGCTGCATTTGGAATTGCAGGAGCTGCTTGCATTGTGTTATAATACGTTACTATTTTCCTACTAGGGAAGTTAGCACCTTACTGCAACTCTAGGTAGCCAAACATATTGACCGTGCTATCTTTCTTATTTGTTCACTACAAAAGCGATAGAAAAGTAGGACGTATAATCAGTATTATTATGTGTTTAAAATGGGAAGAGTTCTCGCCTGTAGCGAATCAGATGCGTTAGAGCCTTCAGCATTGCCACCTCGATATCCCCATTCTTTTAATATTCCCCCACCCCCTCTCTCTCTCTCTCTCTCTCTCTCTCTCACACACACACTTGCAAGTGTTCGTGGCACTAGACGTAATTTTCCAAAGTATTATAATAATGCAGTTGTTGAAATCAGAATTACAACATACATATTCGTATATTAAGCACATGTTTTAGGTATATGATTTAAAAACAATTGTGGTTTATGAATTACTTATTCTTCTAATCCAAAGAAAATGCCAGTGGTGCATCCATATAGCTGTGAATGTTACGTTAAGATACAATTCGTCATTGTCATTGTCTTCATTGTCTGAGTATTTCAAATTTATGATGATAGGTGCCAAAATCCCTTCACGGGCTATTTCTTTCCAAATGCCGTCGTCTTGCAGTTTATTTGATGTCTCACGCAGTTTTACCAGCCTTGTTGTGTTCCTTGTCAATTTCGTCTTGAATAAGTCGTTAAACTTCGGTCTGTTTAAAATTATTATTTCTATTTGCAACATAATTTGAGCCCACATGAACTCTGGCAGTAGTAAGGGGAAAGGTGGTTTATTTCATGTCTCATTTCAGTTGCAAGCTGATCCAGCTGATACACTTTCCCTGGTTTTTAAACGGAAGAACAATTGAATAATGTTGTTTTGAACTCTCTAGAGCATATAGAGATTACAAAACCATTCTTAACCAAGATATGTGACCAGACACGTCTGCTAGGCCAGTAGGAAGTGTATTGTTTCCTTTGATTCAAATTTAACAAACACGTTGGCTTATTCAAAGTAATTCTTTTATCACGTAATGTAAAACGTTTACGTTTCAGTTCTGAGTAATTACAAATATACGCACACGCATACATGCCAACCAATAATGATATTCATTACATTGCTCACGACGCGATGCGTTGTTGTAATATAATAATGCTGTATATGTATTAGGAAAACTTTATAAGCTGAACATATGGGGTTCTTACGGCTTTGTTTAAATACACTAATCTCTACCTTCCTCATGGATCAGCTTTTGTAAAATATGAATTAGCGCGGATAGTATTTATTAGAGATTGATTAGGTTGGCGCTCGTCTCACACCACTTAGGGGGAATGCAATGGGACAACACCGCAGGACTCCGATTGGTTGCTCACCTCGCTGCGCGTAAGGAAAAACATCATCCCATTTGAAACAGATAATAGGTGACAAACTCTGAGGCGTATCGGAAAAAACTGTGAGCCTATCGCATACTTGAGCCTATCGCACATGCACAGAGAAAAAGTGTGTTTACTTTGTTCAAATGTCATCATGTCTTTTGGACAGAAATGGATCACACAACGGCAACCGCGATAAATCACATATGCATATAGTTATTTATTATGTGTTTCAAATGGGAAAAGTTCTGAAGTCCAGACAATCAGATGCCGTATCACACTCAGCGTTGCCAGCTTGTTACCCCACTCCTTTTATATTTCCCTCTCTCTCGTACACATATACGACAAGCACGTCTGCTTGACACAGATGTAAGGGTAAGCGAATTATATTTTACAAACCTTTACAATGATGCACTTGCCATAATCAAAATTGGAAACAGCATTTTCGCAAATTACGTATAGCTTTAAATAATATAACTATAATTATAGTTTATGAATTACCTATTTTTCTATTCCAATGGAACTGCCAGTGGCTCATCCATATCGACGTCAATGTCACTTCCGTTGAGAGACAATCCGTCATTCTCACTGTCTTCATCGTCTGAATCTTGCAAATTTATCATTATAGGTTCCAAAATATCGTCACGTGCTCTTTCTTTCTTAAAATCGTCTTCTTCAAGGTGTTCTCCATTCCTTACGCAGTTTTCCCAGTCCTGTTGTGTTACCTTATCAATTTCTTCGTGAACAAGTCGTTCAACGTCCGTCAGTTTGAAAGTATTATTTCTCTTTGCAACCCCTTTTATATTTGAGCCCACACAAACTCAATTGGATGATATTGGTCGTGGTAAGGTGGGAGGCGTATTACCTCGTGTCCCATTTCAATTGCAAGTTGATCCAGCTGATACAGTTTTTCGTGTTTTTTTAATGGAAGTACTCTTTGTAATAACTCAAGTTTAGTTTCTGTTTCCGAAATTTTTTTGAAGAACGTGTACACCTTCCAGCCTGACTTGACTTTTTGACTCGCCACTAATTTCACCACAAGAGGCCATTGCACTATTTAACTTTTACTGTACTATTGTGAAAAGAACAACTAAATGATATTGACCTGAGTTCTTCAGAGTAAATAAACACTTCTTATCCAGCATTCATTCATAAACATAAGCATACAGCATTCCACAGGCTAACAGGAAATGAAGTGTTTGCTCTTTCTCGAATTTAACACCTTGACTTATTTACAGCAATTCTTTTATCACGCCACGTCAGTAGTTTAAATTTCAGTTCTGAGTAATGAAAAGTATATGCACATACATACACACACCAACCACTTTGAACTCTCTAGAGTAAATAGAGATTACGAACCATTCATAAACAAAGATATAATGTGACCAGACACGATCTGCCAGGGCAGCAGGAAATTTGTTTCCTCTCGCTCGAATTGGCTTATTCAAAGTAACTATTTTATCATGGCATGTCCAACATTTACGTTTCAGTTCTTAGTAATACACGCATACATGCCAACCAATAATGCTATTCATACAGTGCTTACGTCGCGATTTATTGTTATAATACAGGTAATAGTGGTTTATTTATTTGTATTATAAAAACTATTGGAGCTACAAATATGGGGTTTTCATCGTTATGTTAAATACATTACTCTCCACTTTCCACATGCATTTGTTTTAGCAAAATCTGAATTTTCGTCTTAGCGCAAGTCGTATTCCATACAGATTGATTAGGTTGGCGCTCGTCACACACCACTTAGCGGCAAAGCAATACGACAACACCGCAGGGCACCGATTGGTTGCTCACCTTGTAGCGCTCAAGGACAAACAGCATCTTATTTGAAATACATAATAATATTATGCCATGGGAAAAGAGTAGGGAATAAAATATAGTTTTTTTCTTTCGGTTTCATCATTATCAAACTAACGTGATATTGTGTTTCATTAGTAATTACATTACTGGTATCCAAAATTGTATAAAGGCACAATATTCTGAAGTTTAACATTCTGATACATCTAAATTAAGTCGGTTATACAAACTGTATAGATTTATTACACCTCAGAAAAATACACTTCAAATGACATACATTTCCTATACTTACAGAGTGATTTAGTAACAAACGTTTTGTAAATAACAGCAAGCGCACACACACACACACACACACACACACACACACACACACACACATATGCACACACATGCACACACTATGCTTCCGCGTAATATTATAGGTAGCCATGTAAACATGGAAACCGGATGCAAATTTTGACAGCAGTACATTATATAAACCGGTTCACACTATTTCTAGTCTTTAGCGCGCTTCCTCTGTCAAGAGAGTAGTTTCCCTGCATTAGCTTCTATTCGTTCGGTCCCAAGCAGAGCAGTTGTACTAAACGCTGTAATAATGTACAGGATCGAAAGTTCCCACAAAGCTGCCGGCTCACTACTCGTGATAGATAAGGACAGATTTGTATTAGGAAGGAATTGCATTCGATGTGATCTTTGAATTTCCTGAACATTATTTTCTTGTATCGGAAGTTATTTTTTGAGAGGCATATCACTTCAGAGACACCTTACGCTTTCATATAATTCCAAATATAAATGTACAAAATATGTTAAAAATTTCCCTAGTGGAGGGCCAAATAAGGAATATGTGGAAATTTTCTCTTGAAGTTCTTGCACTGCCATTGATTAACCTGTTACGCACAGCAATTGAGAAATGTTAAACCGCGAACATTTAGAATGGCATTAATTAGAAGCGCAATTAGTGAAGGCAACTTTCAAGGGTCGGGCCATCAAAGACAGTTTTGTCAATTATTCAGTAATCCCAGCAAGTTTTCAACAGCTGCTGGCTATTATAATTTAATGCTACTCTCTCCAGGAAGAGAATCGTCTTGCTGGTAGAGAAGAAATATTAAAAGTTGCATAGGTGTGGCTCAGTAAATCTTCGTTTATTTAGACGCTAAGTCACACTCTTCCACTTGGAGCACCTTCATACAGCTACAGAAGCCCCTTGAGAAATTCAGTACGTTCCTTACATTATCGGGCCATGGATTGATAGTAGCTCTCACTATAATGACTGAGTGAGATAGCTCAGCGTTAATGCGCGAGGCTCTCATTCGTATAGTCTCGGGTTCAATCCCTGGTGGCCGCCCATTCTGGGCACAGTTTTTCCCTGGTCGGAAAACAGACAATGGAATGGTGTCTTCTACCATAGCTCTCCTCTCTCCTATTTGTCTACAGACGACTTGTAAGGGTATGTTTGTTGACGGCGTGTAGATGGTGCAAAGTCTGCTGAGTAGGAGCTTCTTCTTGGCTCCGCCAGAGGGTCGGCGTTAGAGTTTCCTTACGAAGTCGATCATTCCGCAATGGCTGCTTGAAGGAACCTCTGAACCCTCTTGTGTCGACTTGGACGAATCGCCATAGAGCGATCTACTTCTTCTATATAATGGCTACTTCTATTGGACATTTATTTTTCTTCCACACTAGCCGTGTGTAGGCCAAAGTATAGAAAGCTAAATTCAGACTAAATAATTCAAAATCATACCCGGGATTGAACCACGGAGCTTCCAGACTCCGTCCGGTTGATTTTAACCATTGAGCTACATGCCAGTATGACATGTTGAAAGAACAAAATTAGTTTATGAAGTCGTCATTAAGGCAATTCTCATGTGATTATGAGAACCCCTAGTAGATTACCGTAAAAACACGAGTCAGAGAAGTTAATGTTATACTGCCATGTTGGCCATGGTAGTTCAATAGTTAAGGGCAACCAAACGGAAGACCGGAAGGCCCTGTTTCAAATCCCAGCTATGGCATTGAATTTTTCAGTCTGACTATTTTTCCACAACTTGTAACTTGTCTTATAGACTACTTTGGAGAGCTTTCGACTAATACACCGATTTGTCAGTGTTTTCTTTTGTCTTCTTATATTTACTGTTTAGCAATTCCGTTGCCCTAAATTTAACTGTTTCAGTAACAGCAAATGGAATACCGGAGAAATTATTTAAAATGGTGTGCACGTGCTTTGCTGAAGTGAATATTTTTCGATAGGCATCAGAGTGGACTAATAAGAATAATAACAGGTATATAATATATACAGAATAATACAGGTAATTTAGAACTTTTATTTTCGAGATGTAGAATGAAAAATGTGTGTTCTTCACAGGTCAACTGAAGTTAGCAAGCAACTGACACGGACTAATACCAATAAACTGACCTTGAGTAAGTCCTACATCTGACATGCGCAATGGGAAAATACTCACCTCAGTACAAGGAAGGTAATAGCATATATGTGATCTACATAATGGGCCAGCTGTAAATGAACCACAGTATAAACCCTGGCGCGGCAGCTCTAAGGAGGCCAAGGCCTGCCAACCCGACTGTCGACCTCACGCCCACTTGCGCACGACAGAGGTGGGCGATCACCCAACCGTTGGTTTTCGTGACCAGGGTCGCTTACCTAGCGTAATCTCACTTTCTTCACGATGCTGAGTGGGCACCGGACCTTTAGCAGGCTCTGAAAGTTCGCATCCCATGGGTGGGATCGAACCCGGGCCACTCTTCGTGACCACGGACCAAGGCATGCTGCCTTAGCTCGCTACTCCACGGCGCAGGACAAAAATAAAACACCTTACGTTTACTTTTGCAAAGGGATGGTCTACAAATCGAGTATTTGAGAACCTTTAAGAGCCGGTCACTATGTGATAGCTTTGGCATTCCATTCTCTGCATGGCCAGAACATAAACGGAAAAGTACTTCCACTTTCAGAAAGAATAACGGTTTGAAAATGCAAACCAATATAAGGAACAAATGGAATTTGGTTTTCTGCACAAACATTTGGTACAAATGAGCTCAAGTAATATTATGTAAATATTCTGTGCATTTCTTAGGGTCAACTGTTCTCATCTACAATAAATAGGACATCAGTTGTTATACACAGAAATTTCAAGATACAGATTTATTTCACCATAAATATCTGATATGGCAGTTTGATAAAAATCATTACAGCCATTTAAATAATCTAAATGTTTGGAAAGTTGCCAAGTAAGGAATAGTTTTGGGGTGGGGAAGTTTTATGAGAGTTTTCATATTGCATTCTTGGAAGATCCTGATTTTACTGATATATATTTCGACAACATGATCATATCAAGGAAACAATAATAGTAGTAATTAATTTGGAGTCAAGAATAGTAATGACAGTGGTATTTGCACATGACCAGATATTGATAGATAAAAGTGAAGATCTACTCCAAAGGATGGCACAGAAATTAAATATTAAAAACATAGCATGGAAATTTCAAACTAGAAAACTAAAGACATGGCATTTAAAGGTACCCACTCGGTACACTCTGAAATAATTATATAAAATAAAAGCATACAAGAAATACCTAATTTAACTTCCTAGGATATGAAATAAAATACTACGCCCGCCTCAATAGCACGGTGGCAGCGTGTCTGCCTCACGTTCAAGAGGTCCCGAGTTCGAATTTCGGTCAGGGGGAGTTACCTGGATTCGGTTTTTTCCGGGGGTTTCCCTTATTCTAAAAGACGAATGTCGGGTGACTAAGCTCTATGGACCATGGATTCATGTGAGCATCATTTCACCCATTTCATTCATCGTCCGATATGACTTACAGTTGGAGGACGTGAATTACAACAACAACAAAATTCTGTATTAGACAATAATTATACAGCGTGCACCGAAATGATTTGTTTGTGATTTCCGTGATTTTTAAGTCACATTATTAAACATATGGTGATGGTAAATCTTCGAGTTTTCTTTGCAGCAGTCTTCTTTCCTCCGCGAGAGTGCAGTTGCGACTAATGCTTCATCGTACGGCCAAGAGCTCAATCAGTTGTACCAGTTGTAGTTGGTGACCGACAGTGGAAAAGCGTTTCCTTTTGTGTTTCATACGAGTAAATTGGTTCATGCCACAGTTGGAGACCTATATCATCAACTACCAACGGGATGGTGCTCCACCTCATTGTCATACCACCGTGAGGTTTATGACTTCCTGAACACCAACTTCGAGATCGATGGATACGTCGTACCGAGAATGAAGATGCATTCATCTCATGGCCTCCACGCTCTCTTGACCTCTATTCCTTGCGACTTTTTCGTATGGGGTTATGTGAAGGCCACAGTTTACATGCCACCATTACCTGCTGATCTACGAGAACTACGGGTCCGCATCATCAACGCGTTTGGTGAAATTAAAAGAGGCATGTAAAGTCGAGTATGGATCAAAATTGATTTTCGAGTTGATAGTTGTAAAGTCACGCCTGAAGCGCATATCAGGCAACTGTAGGCTATTACAAAAACTTTAGTTTTGTTGTTATTTACGTCCTCCAACGTTAACTCATATCGGTCGTTGAATGAAATTGTTGAAATGATGCTCAAATGAGTCCGGGGTCCACAGAACTTAGAGTTACTAGACATTCGTCTTTCAGAATCGGGGAAAAACCCGGAAAAGACCTTAACCTGGTAACTCACCCTGACCGAGATTCCAACTCGCGACCTCTTGAACGTGAGGCAGACACGGCGGGCTCTTAATTAGTTGCTATATCTGAGTATACATTGTAGTTTCCAGTCAAATAATAGTGCTATAGTAAAATAGGAACCACTAAGATCATTCGTGCTCATCTTGGATACTAGGGATCGCAAAGAGAACTCTAAAAAATAAAACTAGAAAAGTCTCAATAATAAAATTATTAAGCAATAGCCATACCTGCTGTAGCATACGGGCCTGAAACATGGACATTTACTACAGAAAGTAAAAGAAAAAAAGCTGAAGTGGGATTCCTCAGACCAGTAACACGACACACAAAACTTGAATCAGATAACAATGAAATAAGACAAAAACCAATCAATAAAAGAATTAAACAAACTAATAACAGAATATATAATCAATTGGAAACAAGACTTGTAAAGGATGCCAGCAAACATACGCTGTGCAGCATATAATTACAGACTTCAAGAATACAGAAATCCAGGACCTCCGAGGATGGACACAATAACATTTTGGAGCCGGAACATGCTAATGACGGCCTAAACTGTGAAGCAAAGATGATCCTGAACTAAAATACCAAGTATTTTCGTATTTGTGGTATGATCTTCTGGCATATCCTTATAAAAATGTCTCTTTTGGATTTAGAAAACCTCAAAACGAGTACTTAAAGTAAAACAAAGGTATCAAATGTTTGGATAAATTACAATAATTTTACTGCCTACTTTTACCTGTTAGAAAAGACAAAAAGCTGGAATGTTTATCTAGAAATTATTTTCATTTAGAAATATTTGAAACTTTGTGTGCTTCCTTGAAATTTCATTGAAGACCTGGTTTCGCAATGAGCAGAGCTTAGCAGATTTGTTAACACAGCTCGCAAATTAAACATCATAACGGCGAACTGCGCTACGAAGTTTGAATTTCTATTTTTGCTTTATTTTATCCTTCACGCTTTTTCCGACTATATATTTCGTTTATTTTTAGTAGAAATTGGCTTTAAATTTGCCACTTAGCGTAGCACGGAAAATTGCTGTTTGGGGAGTAGGAATAGATGAATAAGTAATGAGAGGGATCATTCGACCGTCAACTGCCTGACGTTTGATTTAAAAGTTAGACCGAAACGTTTCGCTAGAAGCATTGAAGCATCATATTTGCCTCGAGTTCAACGTAGCATGAAGTATCGTGTTTGTGGTTTACCTTAGACTGAGATTTTAATTTCGTTTATACAACCACAGACTGCACTAGCGTCGTCAGCACCGCCAGTGCCATAATTACAAACCAACAACACCATCACAACATCTAATAATTTGTTTCTGCGATCCAGGGCTGCAAATATATCTATGGCTTGTCTCTTGCTATTACCGAGTGAGGTGTGCGAACCCGGTTCAATACCCTGGGACAGTTCACTCTGAGTTATGTGTCTCATTGAGTTTTCCAGGTCGGTAATCGTGGTGTCTTTTCTATTCCAGACTTTTCCAGCCATTAATTTCATATATCCATAATTTCCTACTATGTCATCCATATTGGGGTTCAGGGTTTCTGATTTCTGTGGGTCGCATTTGAGTAGTCGATGTGTACAGTTTCATTCAGAAGAGGTGGCAACTCTCATGATATGCGCAAAAGGTTGGATGGGTTCAACTTCTGTTGTTAGGGGAGGAAACATCAGTTCTATTTGCGAGACGCACATGGTAACATTGAGAGGTTGATAACAACGTTGATAACAAACGTTTGAACTTCCTATGTACGTCCCCATATTATAACATTAAAGTCTATGGACATTTCTTAATTATAATTAGCATTATTAATTGGGTAGACGTTATTATCTGCACTTAAAAAAACATTAAATTATTTCTCTATTTTATTCATAAACATCTGGAAATGTCATTAATGGTGAGCAAACTGAAAGGAACGGTGCTATATTTTCATATTCATCAAGTGTTTCATGAGTTGTTAAGCAATGTATATAATACCAAGGCAAAGTATGCACAGTTTTTTTATTGGTAATTTACGCCCGCCAACGTTAAGTAATATCGGGCGATGAATGAATTGGGTGAAATGATGCTCAAATGAGTCTGGGGTCCATGGAGCTTAGAGCTCTTCGACATTCGTCTTTTTTAGGATCAGGGAAAACCCCGAAAAAATGCCTTATCCAGGTAACTCACTTGAATCTAACCGAGATTCGAACTCGTGACCTCTTGAACGTCAGGCAGACATGCTACCATCTACCCCACCGGGAACAGTGGTACGGTCTATATTAAACACCTTGGGAAACGTGTAGCTTAGGCTACATGTTTGTCGGAAAGAAGAATTAGACGAGTAATTATGAACATCAAAGATATTCCGATTCTGATTCTTTTCCCCCCACGCCCCCACAAGAAAAGGTCCAGTAGATTACATTAGATAGTTTCAAGGGCAATAGTTCGCCGTAGGTCAATGAATTATACAAACTGAGAAAAATACCTACTTTAAGGAAGGTGTATGCTAAGTTGAAGTATCCAGAAGAGTTCTAATGACAAGACTCGCTTAACAAAACTTTCCTACGGTACAGTTTTATGCCCTTAACTTCTCCACTGTTCCCAATCCTGATATTCACAGTTCAACTTATCCTTTAAAAGCCATATCTACCACAAACTATTTTTCTCCACTAATACAATCAACATATTTTACGTCTTACTCATCATTCTGAACAGATCTCTATTGAAATTATTTTGATCATCGCGAGAAACTGGATGACTGGCAGAAATGTTGCGTTCAGAATGGAGGACACAATTCAGCCAGCTGATGACAAATTTGCGAGCATTCAGCACGGGATTCGCAAGAATGATGCAAAGATGTGAAGAAAATTGAAGCAGAGAGAAGGATTACTTGATACAGGGCACGAAACTGTAATTTACTTGGGGGGTATGGCGATGATTCTTCTACAACTTCAAGTGGGAAGGATGAAGTCCAGAGGAACCAGTGAGATATGAAGTGGCACTTAAGATGTCTAAAATACATAGCGGACCCCAATGGCACATAATACATGGAACCAGCCTCAAGATAAGGGTGCAAGTAGATCTAAGGTTGCAGTGAGATAAGAGAGCTAACATCCCACATCACACTACTCCGTACTCTTCACTGAGCATAGCCTGCCACCTCATATGAATCAAACTGTAGTTGAGAAGGTTATTTCCCCGGTGAAGTTTCAGTACTGTCCCGTTTGGATTCGTCTCCGAATGGTCTCCAACCCAAAGTGAATAAGTGGCCGTGGGTTGAGCTAAAGTAATGTCGAAAGGCTTTAGAAAACCCTTTCACACTTGCTCCCAATACATTCTTGAGCCGCTCCCCTTAGGGTTCACGAAGGCAACAAAACGAGTCATTTCAGTCTTCTTGCCGAGCCTTACTCGAGCTGGGGAAGCTCCCCATTTTGCTCTCCTCAGTCTACCTTTAAGGGACAGGAAAATTCAGTCCATGATTATTTGTTTCTGATTTTTTAAGCGGTACGTTCATTCCCACGCTTTTTAATCTATGTGACAAATTGAGTCCTCTATGGTTGGCTATACCAGTCGCACTGCAGCGCTATAACGTCAACGGATATATGTTACAATGCATCAATGTAAAGCCAATATACATATCAGTATACAGTACGCAGGCATTCCTTGAATGCTGTGAACAAATAAATGGGCCAGTGTGCAAGTGATGTTTTGTGAGAAAAATGAAATACTTTTTATCGTTGATGGTTACATGTTTCGCTTCCATAAATCATTGAAGGATGGAATTCAGTGGTGGACTTGCTCCTTGAACTCGTGTAAGTGTTACCTAAAGTTAAGTGAAAATAATGCTATTATAGAAAGCTTTCGTGTTCACAATCAAGATAAACCAGCATTACAGAAAACAAATAGATAAAAGCTTAACAATAATGTGAAGAGAATAGCAATAACAGATGTTAGTAGTAAAGCACATGATCTATTACATAGTAACTAAAAGAAGGTGATATAGAAACTTTAAAGATGTAAGTCACGATCCTCATTAAACAAAATATACGTAATGCACGCCCTTGCACTCATCCTAACCTCCCCAAAACTGCAACCGATATACATGTCGTACTTCAGCAAATGAAAATATACTAATAACGAGCGAGCCTTTGCTAATATAAATGATCGTGAAAAGTATGTGATTGGTTTTTCAACTACAACAAACTTAAACGGCCTTTGTGGTAGTCTTATAGTTTACCTTACAGGGACTCAATTTACCCACGTTGAAACTTTAGGAGGGACTCAATTTACCCACCTTGAAAGTTTAGGCGGGACTCAATTTACCGAACCCATTACCTTTGTATCTTTTATTATGCATTTCTAAACGACTGCAACAAATTAATTCTCTAGTTATCTACGTAGTGTGCTATGAGTTGTGAAATAGGGATAATATGATATTGTGCAAGTTCATGGGCACATAAACTAGGAGTTAATCCTACGTAAATTTAATCCGAAAAACTCGGCAAATACTACTTAGCAGCAGCGGAGCTATAAAAACTATACCTAAACTATAAAAACTATATTTATAATGTAAATATAAAAGGACACAAAATGTTTAAGTATTTATGCATAGAATTAGGTGGAAAATTACTTTTAAACAGCCATATGAAGTACGTAAGCGAAAAGGCAGTAAATGTCATTATGAAATTACCGTCAATTGTACAAAAGAGCTATAGAATACCTTTTACAGCAGCAAGGATTTATTATATGAGTTTTGTAATGGTTATAATAGGATATGGCGCAAGTACATGGACGCATAGGTTAAGGGTCAAATGCTGCGCAAATTTAATCCGAAAAACTCAGACAAATACTTCTTCGCAGCAGCGGAGATACAAAAACGACACCTACTTTGGCCCTACTAATAGTAGCGGGAATTTGGCTTATTGACTATATCATTAGATTAAGGGGTGCAAATTGGCTAAATAAGGAAGAATATGAGAATGTTTTAAAATTATGGGGAAAAGATGCAATACTAAGAAACATGTGAAAAATTATTTATTACAAGAATGGCAAGAAGAATGGGATAATGCACACGCAGGAAGAAGAGTACATGATTTATTTCCGGATATTAGAGAGAGGCTAAAGTTAGGACATATAAAACAAAGAAAAGGATTTTTTCATTTTGTTACAGGACATGGCCCATACAATGTATATTTAAAAGAATAGGGAAGAAGAACTCAGATTTATGTGAGCAATGTAACTATTTAGATTCGCCTGAATTCACCTTTTGAGTGCAATAAATATCGTGAACTAGTAGAACACGGTCGAAGGAAACTTCAAGGAAAATGTTTTGTGGAACATCTTAAGAGATGCAGAAGATTATGTATATTTAGAAAATATGTCTCCAATAATATCCCTTAAGACGTTGGAGGAATATATGAACCGCGACAAAATATTTCAAGAAATAAATGTAAGAACATTTCAATCTATGAGAAAAGAATATAATTTAAGAGATCGTCGGAGAGAAATAGGAGCAAGAGAAACTGATGATACAGATTACCAGACTTGAAGACCTGATTTAAGACGCCAATTATGTACATCAGAAAGAAGACAGAAAGACCATAGACAGAAAGAGAACACCAGGAGAGAGAAGATGTACATGGAGAGTATCAGAGCAGACAGATGCAACTGATTATGCAGAAGCGGAGAGCTGACTACCCGGATGTCTGGAACTGACGAATCAGCTCCATCTACTGATGCCAGTTCCTTTAGGAGATGGATACCAGTAGGAGAAAGCTTTAGCTACCAGTTGCAGAAGAGGAAATTTTAAAACTGTAGGAAACAGTCTTTCTCATAGCTTATAAGAATTAAAGCTGTAGTAGAAATCTAGATTTTATTTATATTGTTGAAGTAGAAATAAATAATAAAAAAGACTTTTAGATAGATTATATTTGTAAGGTTACTGGAATCCAGTAATCTTTAGGTTTAGTTAGTTCGTTACGGTAGAAAGTAGATTATATCTGAAAAATTTGTAGATTGTTTTGTGAAACCTAAGTCAGAAGTTAATAAAGTTAAAAATGAAGTTTGCATAATAAGGCCAGAAACCGGGCTGTTAGATATGCATACTTTATTTTATTTTATTTTATATCTACTTTGGCCCTATTAGTAGCAGCGGGAAATTGGCCCAATGACTACATAATTAGACTAACGGGTGGACTTACTAGCTAAGAAGGAAGAATACGAGAATGTTTTTAAAAATTATGGGAAAAAGATGCAGTACTAAAAAAGAAATGCTGAATTATTTACAACAGAAATGGCAAGAAGAGTGGGATAATGCACATGTAGTAAAAAGATTATACGATTTATTTATAGACATTAAAGAGAGGCTAAATTTGGAACTTATAAAACAAAAAAGCATTCTTTCACTACAGGACATTGTCCATATAATGTATGCTAAAAGCAATAGGAAAGAATAACTCAGATTTATGTGAGCATTTTAACTGTTTAAATTTGAGTGCAATAAATATAGCGAACTAGTATAAGATGGTCGAAATAAACTTCAAGGAAGATGCTTATGGAACATCTTAAGGGAACCAGAAGAATGTGCACATTTAGAAAATATGTCTCAGAATATACGCTAAGACGTTAGAGGAATATATGGCCCTCGACAAAAGAGTTAAAAAAATAAATATAGCAATATTGCAAACTACGAGAAAAGGAGTATAATTTAAGAGATCGTCGTAGGGAAATATTAGGACCAGGAGAAACTGAAGAGACAGATTACCAGACTGAGAGGTCCTAATTTAAGATGCACGACCGATGAATAGAAGACGCCAATTATGGGTATCGTAAGGAAGAGCAGAAGCTACCGAAAGGAGAACTTCAGGAAAGCCAGACACAGATATAAACGATAACCGGGATATGTAAAACTGCCGAATCAGCTCCATTTTTGTTGTTGTAATTTACGTCCTCCAACGTTAGGTCATTTCGGACGATGAATGCAATGGGTGAAATGATGCCCAAATGAGCCCAGGTTCCATAGAGCTTAGAGTTACCCGACATTCGTCTTTCAGGATAAGAGAAAACCCAGAGAAAAACCTTTTCCAGGTAACTCACTCTGACCGAGATTCGAACTCGGGACCTCTTGAATGTGACGCAGACATGCTACCACTACGCTACCGAGGCGGGCCCAGTCCCTTTAGGAGATGAATACCATTAGATGAATAGCATTTGCTTTCGATACCAGTTGCAGCTGTAGGAAACAGTCTTTCATAAAATAAGACCTAAAATAAGACCTGAAGCTTTCCTGGCGACGAATACGCTCACTTTCTTCTCGGGCAACAAGCCAGGTGAAAAGATGATTGGATATCAACGTTTCGGGAGTGTGCATCTCTCCCATCATCAGGATATTTATAAAACGTTATAACCTCAAATGAAATACTGGATATAACAGAACTATAAGCAAAGACAAAACACCATCAATATTCGCATTACTGAACAAAAGACTGTTTTCAGTAAATTAAATGCCAGGTCAGGAGATGGCGAGAATATAGAAAATTGTGTCAAAGAAACGTAACTACTTAACTTGATTATCAAGCTGTATTGATCTTTGCTTCTTAATTCGACGGATTTCAATTTTAAGGCCGGTTTCCAAGAGAAGCTGAACTGAAATCCAGCATCACGACTAAGCGTGCTCATTTCAGAGGAAATTGCCAAATCCTCCTTAATTATCCGCTCCCAGTAACTGTTGCATTTTGCCAAAATGGTCGTCTCCCAAAAATTGGCTTTATGGTCGTTATCAAAACAATGCTCTCCCAGCCCAGAGTTCTCAAGTTGCATTAAACGAATGCTCCGTTCATGGTGGATTATTCTAGTAGCGATAGTCCTTCAGGTTTATGCTATATACGGGTCCCACATTCACAGGGAATGCATTACTCTCCCGGAACTTGGAAGTTCAGTTTGTCTTTCACTGGTCTCAACAGAAGTTTAATCTTCGGAGGTGGCTTGTGGATGGTCCTGATGTTGTGTTTGGCAAGAATTCTGCTGATTCTGCCGGATAGATTGCTGGTAAACGAGATGCAGGCTGCAGCGGTAGGCTTATATGACGCTGGCACAGGTTTCCCTTTCCTAGCTTTGGTGATCGAGGCTTCAGCGTTACATTCGGAGTAGCCGTTTTGACGAAAAGTGAGTCTCAGGTGCTGTAATTCTTGTTTTAAGTGGCTGAGATCAGATACAAAGCTCTGTGGGCCAGTGTATTGAGAACTCCCAGTCGTTGAGATTTATGATGGAAACTATGAGCGTTCAGATAGAGATCGGTGTGTGTAGGCTTGTGATATACAGCATGCCCAAGTGTATCGTTTTTGTTTTTTGAAACAAGACTGTCCAGGAATGGAAGAGTTCCATTCTTCTTCACTTCCATGGTACACTATATTTGAGTTCGAAGGCTGTTGAGATGCGCAAGAAAGCTAGGCAAAGTGTCTGACACATGTGGTCAAATTACAAAAGTGTCGTCCACGTATATATAGAAATGAGATAGTTTAAGTGGAGCTGTATATGTAGCTTACTGCAATAAGCAAGTAGGTTTGGCTTGGATGAGAAAACGAACAATATTTCTAAGAGGAATAAGAGGTAGGGAAAAGGGAATTTGTGAATTTGGTGTGGGAAAAGAAAGCATAGAACACTATGAAATGAATGCGAGGAGGTTGCAATGTGGAGAAGAAGGGTTTGAGAGGAAAAAAGGGAGAAAGTAGAGAAGAGGATAGTAGCTATAAAAATGTTAACGGGCAGGGAGGAAAAGAAGGTAGAAGTATTCGTGTGTTCTTGCAGAAAGTAAAACAAAAATGGGCCAGAAATATAAAGACTATAAGAAAGGAAGATGAGGGGGAAGAATGGGACTAATTAAGTAACAAGGACGCATGGAGGTTAAGAGCTACCTGGCAGAGCAGAAGACCAGGTTGTCATGTAAGCAACAAATAAATGTAGCCAAAAGTTGTAAATTGTAAAATTTTGGAATTTTGGAATATGCACTCTAAGTTTTCTCGAAGAGAGTTACAGTGAGGATCGTGAGGTGAATATCACTTAAGAGCTACTCCAGTCTTAGTAAACCATGCCAATAGATGTCCTCAATATTGTAAATGGATGTATGTACTTGTGGAGCAATGCAGAGGGCTAACGGTAGTTCGAACCATTTGCGACTCTGGCAAAACATTTTAAATACTCATGGGATCTACTTTCTCAAAGAACTGTGTACATTTGGGTAATCCTTCAAATTTCACCTTTTTGAGGCAAAATCCTGCATTATTACATCTGTCACATCAACAAAAGTAAATAGTGTGTGATTAATATAATAAATGTAAAATGTATAACCTTGTCTAGAAACGTTTAATTATCTGGTGGTGATTTTTCAACGCTGCAATCACCAAACAGCTTACGTAATACATAGTGTCGTGAACTTTTAGGTGACGAAGTGTAAAGTGAAGGGACAAGTAATGCTGCATGCTGTAAACTAAAACTGGGTGATATTTTACTGGTTGTACAAATTAAACATTTTATCCCGTTTAAAAACAGCAAAATGAAACCCAAATTATTTTCTAAATCATTCGAAACTTTCTTTGCACAATGAAGTGTCAGAAAAAGAATGTTACAGAATTTTATTTCTAAAAACTGATGAGCTAATTGCAAGCTGGCTCAACCGATTAGATTCCGTGAGTTAGCAGATCTTGAAACACGTGAATATAACTTTCTGTCACAAAATTTCTGATCTGAATATAAGTGGCAGATAATTTACAATGTTTAGCTTTTTGGCATTGCTGCATTGCCCCATTAATGAATATATTTTCCAAAAAAACACTGCTTGATGATGCTTATTAATCGCAATCTCAACAAAGCATGTTGATCCTGATCCCTCTGTGAGGGGAGAAAATTATGCACTGTGTTACAAAATGCTAATAGAGGCTCTAAATCTGTCAGCTGGCTCAAATACAGGTGATATATTAAAGGAAGCATCTGAAATAGCAAACATATGTTGTAACACTATATTTTATACATTGTGTACGATCTGTGACAAGCATGATAAAAATGAACAAAGGTAGTGGAATCCTACGAGTCACACACAGCAAATTCATTGCTACTAAAAGCTTGTCATCAAAACTAAATCAATAATTGAAAGATATTCTAACATTCAGATCAGGAGCACAAATTTTTAATAATGGTTCTTATTTGTACTGTGATTACGCCCTGGGGCTCTCAAAGACTCTGTAGCACTTAACAAAATAATGTCATTTATGATGTCAGATAATGAATTAAATAACATTTTTATCAACATAAACCACCTTATTGGAAAGAAAATTAATTCCAAACAATTTATTTCATAAGTTTATTTTGCATTTATATGTTTGATATGTCATAGGACAGACAATAATGAGGTTTATGCAGCAGAATCTTGATGGTCCTACGTTTCCCAAAGGTCAGGCTGACAAGCTGAATCTTCTTGAAACGGTGGAAAGTCTTCAAATATGTAGAGTCTCAATGGAGAAATGATGAACAATACTGGCAAAGATTCCCTTAATTACTAATCATTCCAGCGTAATTTTTGTATTTTGGTCAAAAAGCTTATAGGTATAAGCCATTTGGAAAGTCGAAGACATAGTATATATTTATTACTGACTTTAAATACATCAAGTGTGTGATGATTATGCACTAGAAAACATGATATACACTGTTCTGTAATTTTGTAGGTTCACAGCCGTGGAGTTCTCAAATTCAGGTAACCTTTATATAAAAGCATGTGTTTTGAATCCCAATGACGATAAAATTAAAAAAAATCTTATAAAAATTAAAATATAACGATAAAATTGCTTATATTTTCTGTTATAGCACTACTTTGTTGTTATAAATAACATAGCATTAATTTACTATAACTAATGAAGTAATTTGTTTTACTTCAACCTATAATTAACCTAGGTCCTTCTCTATAATACCTAAGGGTTTAAATGAATCTAATTTATACATCACCACCACCACCACCACCACCACCACCACCACCACCACCACCAACACCACCACCACCACCATCATCATCATCATCATCACCGTTGAACTCATTTAATGATTTATTACGGTAATATGTGATAACGAAATTAAAGGATTGCAATAAGTAAAGAATCGTGATGGATTTCAAAGGAATGTTGGATCACTGTTACAACACGTGCAGGAGCAGTTGAGTTGAATCGTATAACAAAAGACACGGGAGAAACAGAATTCTAAGAGATAGCACTTGACTTACTTTGAAGAGGGTATTTTAGGACCCTCAATAATGGCATGACCGAGACTAATAATCACAATGGACAAAATAGTCACAAAGGAGTTCTGGTTGAATAAGGGGTTTCGAGAAAGTGAAAGTTACACACCCACCCACAGCTGTGTATTGTGTGAGGACAGAAGGTCCGCGGCTAGCGGGAGAGTAAGAAGTTTCTCTGTCTTGGTCGAAGGCAGACCGGAAGCGATGAGAGAAGATCTGTCTGTTCATACGTAACTAATTAAGTATTATCGAGTAATAAGCATTCCACCTTCAGTCACTCTAAACAGTGGTCGGCAACTTTGAGTTTGATGTGATGATAAAAAGAAGCAGTCATTAAACCAGTTTGAAACGGGCATTACAGTGCAATTAGAACCATGCTTACTCATACATACCCACGCATACCTTGAGAGAAACCTCATTGCTCGACCCTGAGCTAATCACATTATTCGTTACAAACTGTGGCGTCAACGTGGAACTGTGCACCACACATTTTATTTGCTTCATATGGTAAATGAGGTAAACAAGTAGCTGTTGAACATAGTGCTGAATAGTCACTTGTACTCCAGAGCATTAATAAACTTAAAATGAAGGCTACTAAAGTTATCAATACTAATGAATACTGATTTAATTTGCTGATAGCACAACTTTGCTACTGCGTATGATGCACGTAAATTGTTGTAAAATGGCTACCAAAGTTGTGCAGTGTATAAACAGAAATGTGTTCTACTTTTCTATGTTTTATTCTAGAAAAATCCGGAACAAGCGACAGTTGCAATTATTTCTCTAACGCCGTCTCTAATTATTTTGCGTTTCTTCTAAGACTCGGTCTTGCTTGTTTTGCACAAAGGTTCCAATATTAAAATATGATGGATGTTATAGAGGGCTCTCTATTCCTTACCCTCTCCCCCCTCTCTATCTCTCTCTCTCTTCCTCCTTCTCACATACGTACATATAGATGTCGCCATTTCCTTTGACCTTTAATGTTATCGAATAACCTTCAACTTCATACTAAATACACAACATTGGCTGTCCGAAACTATTCAATACTCTTAACAACCCCTTAATTTGAACTTGCCATGAACGTATACCATTTTGCGTCGATATACATCGTGGTGTCCTAAAGTTTTAATTAGTACACTTTAAAAATGTGATACAGAGTTTAAGTTGATATGTGCCTTTTAGTTCTTCTATACGTAATCATCATACAGATTTACACATTTTTCCCGGCGTTGCTTCACCTTCCGAAAACCTTGACGGTAAAATTCTGCATAATTCGCTTTAAACCACTCCACTTCATTAATGACGTCATTTATGTTGTCAAATCGGTGACCACGCAACCGTTTCTTCATTTCCGGGAACAAGAAAAAGTCACTCGATGTGAGATCGAGCGAATAAGGTGGATGCTGTAAGGTCTCAAAGCCACGTTCCCTTGTTTTGTTAACTGCAACTTCAGATGAATGAGCTGCTGCATTGTCAGTTAGAAGACGAACACGTTTGGCGAAGATACCGTGTCGTTTCTTAATCAGAGCTGCTCATAACTTGCCCAGAAGATTGCAGCAGTATCTGCCAAAGATGGATTGATCCTCGGCAAGATAATCTGTAAGGATGAGTCCATAACAGTCCCAGAACACTGAAAGCATGACCTTCCCAGCTGACTTTGCACCTTTGAATTTTTTGGGAGGGTGGGGGAATCGGCATGTTTCCATTCCATGGTCATAGTTTTTGTCTCTGGATCGTACTGATAGATCCAGAATTCATCCATGGTTACCAGACGATCAAAAAAGATCTTCATCCTATTCCAACGGCATCAACATCTGTCTTGAAAGGTCACACCGTGTTTGCTTTTGGAAAGGGATTAGCAAATGTAGAACCCACCGTGCAGACACCTTCGATATGTGCAGTTCGTCATGAATAATTTTCCACACACTACGATGGGTCTCATTCATGATCATTTGGCTGGTTGCTCGTCTGTCTTCCAGTATTAAACACTATACATTCCTCACTGTGACAGCATATCTGTCATTGACGGTCTACCATCTCTTGACTCATCTGTCAGGGACATTTGACCAGTTTGAACATTTATTTTCCACCTCACAATAGTGTGATACGATGGGTAATCATTTCCATAAACAGCCGCCATCTCATCATGGATTTTCCGGGCAGTTTTGTCCTTCAAATGCAGGAACTTGATCACACTACGAGCCTCAATTTTTCACCATCTTACGCTTTTGTCACTTCTAGCACTCGCTGTAAAAACGCCAAAGGACTCAAATCACCGAAACTACCAGCATTATGTCCCGAGGAATCAAGGATGACACTGACAGATTTTCATTACTCTAGCATAAAAACTACACTATGACATCCCCTCGTACGGTGATTAACACCACAATTCTTATTTTCAGATCCCAGTAAGGAGTTCCATGCGATCTTTGATAAATTTGAAGCTTTGAGTTGAAGTTAATCTAACTAGTATATTTAAATATATATATATATATATATATATATATATATATATATATATATATATATATATATATATATATATATATAAAGCAATAATTTGATAATGTGCGTATCTTAAGTTTCATTTGTTTTGTGCAACGATGAGCACGTAAAAACTTCTGGAACTATGTAAAGGATCTCTAACACTTCTTCTAATACTGTAAACAAGCAAGCGTACGGTGATGATAGAAGGCTTAGCTGCTAACTCTAACCATTGTTTCAACAAGACGGCACGCAACTGAATGATGGACGTCTGAAATAAGGATAAAATCAATAATAGGCACGTAACCAGATTAATATTTCCAAGCGCCTGTTGCCTGAAAGTTAAACAGAAACTCTACTGCAGATGTTTACTTGAAACAAATCAACGAAATTGCTTTGATACTTTGTACCTTCTAAGAGTCCCACTCCCCGACAAAAAGCTGTATTAGACTCACATGACATTTTACACTCGAACAAGTTATTCTCAGAAATCCTTATTTTTCGATCTTCTTCATGATAATATAGACAGACGTTCGTCGAAATTGTATTTATGCATAGGTGTTTACTAAGTAAATTGGAAATACGGAAGCACTATAGGCTTAAGGAATAATAAAATCTTGTAATAGTTGGTCGCTAAGTGATGGTTTTGAAACCCGAATATGTTTGCATCTCCAAGAGGTAAAAATTTTCACCAGCTGTACTCATAATTTTCTCTACTCACTCTTTCAGAAAGTAAAGTGCTTATTCCTGTATTTAATTCCTGATAAAAGAGATCAAAATGTGCCGAAATCGTTTTGTTTTATATTTCCTAGGTCCAATAGGAGTAACACAATATAGTAGACTTAAGCGTTATTCAAATCATTTAGCGTTAATTCTCCTTTAAAATCCTAATCTATTTCTAGGATCAAAGCAGAAAGAGAAAACGAATAAAGACTTCAATTGGAAAAATTATAGGAACATTAAAAAAGAATATCTTCAGAAGGTTAAGTTCACAAAAAGAAAATATTTGAAGATAAATTGTGTGTTTTAACGAAATCTACACATTTGTACAGTAAGCTCTTGGGGCTGACTAGTTATGCAAAAGTCGTTGAGAGCGAGTAGATTTCGAAGGCTACTCCCAGAATATTAATGATATACTAGTTTTGATATATTCGTTTTCAAAATATGTTAAGTAGAATAACCGAATCAAACTGTTTAGAGATGTAGAAATTAATTGTTCTTTCACACTGGCTGTGTGTAGGCTAAAGTATGGAAAGATAGAGTCAGAATGAAAATTTCAATGCCATAGCCGGGATTTTAACCACGGATCTTCTGGTTGCCGTCCAGCCGCTCTAACCCATTTTTGTAATTTACGTCCGCCACAGCGGTAAGTCATATGGACGGTGAATGAATTGCGTGAAATGATGCTCAGATGAGTCCAGGGTCCATGGAGCTTAGAGTTACCCGACAATCGTCTTGAAGGATAAGGGAAGACTCCGGAAAAACCTTATCTAGGTAACTCACCCTGACCGAGGTTCGAACTCGGGACCTCTTGAACGTGAGGCGGACATGTTACCATCTACGCTACCGAGGCCGGCTGCTCTAAACCTTGAGCTACTATGGCCAACGTCCCGGTTATGGCATTGAATTTTTCAGTCTGACTATCTTTCAATACTTTAGCCCACACACGGCCAGTGTGAAAGAAAAATTAATTTCTATTAATTGACCTAATAGTTGTTAACTATAAAGCCCGGGCCTTAAAGTCCTTACATGTTGTAAGTCACCATTAAGGTAGTTGTCTCGTGTGTATGAGAAATCCTAAATGGTTTACTGGGAGAAACACGAGGCAGTTGTTTTCAGTTTTCAGTCTGACTCTATCTTTCCATGTTTAGAGATGTGTTTGAGAAAATAATTGTTTTTGCATAATTTTCCATGTAAAAGATAATTTGCTATATAGGACTTGTTTCAAAAAAATTACATAGGATCCTTAGAAAATGGAAACAAATTTCATTATATGTTGCGCACACGCGCGCACGCGCACACGCACAGGCACACAAAACGTTCATAAAAATCTTTTGCAATTTCATGGGAATTCATTTTCGCAAGTAATATTTGCATATGATTGGGAAAGCAATCATAATTAAGTGTAATAATTTTCATTAATTAAATATTATATAAAATTATCTGTAGTGTTGTTTTTAATTGATAGTAATACTTTCCTTAAGGATGGAAGATAAGGCGTCTCGTGTATAATTTTAACATTTGTACACCAAAATTAAAATTAGTTCATTCCAATAATTTCACTTACTGCTAATTATTTCATCAACAATGTTAGTAAAACTTCATAGTGGAAGTGGTAAGCTTCGTAAAAGTAATTTAGTAATCAATAATTGAAAAAAACAATAGCGATGCTAGATTTTGATATTTAAATAAAAAGTATACGATTTAGTAGAGAATAACAATATAGAAATATATTCTGATCCGCGCGTGTGCTTCTACCTCAAAGAAGAAAATCAAAATTTTGAATATCTGCATAACAGTACATTATTCTAAGCTGTTCGTTCAAAATGGCATAAGATATATGTACATATTAACTTACATATACGAGACTTATACAGGCAAAGGGGACACTTCTCCGTTAAAAGTTAGTGAAATAATCGAAAATCTTTTTTCAAACATTACATATTTATCATTCTCCATCTTATTGCAGTCTCTTGATGACAAACACAATGACAATGATGAATAAATATAAAAGCAATTGACCCAAACGAGTACCTTGTGGTTTACCCTAATGAAAAATCGATTCCAACTTATATTTTTAATCAAACCAAGCAATACTTGAAAGTGTAGTTAATGTTAATTTGAGATATGGTTTACTTACTTAACTGAATTTCACATATACCTATAGTATACCATGGTAAGGGAACGTTTTTAAGAAAATACGAGCTGACAGTTTATTCTGCAAAAATTCTATGATGAATTCTTTTTTGCTAAAGAACTAATCGATTAATTTTTTCCTTATAATATCTGCATAAGCAGTTTATTTCTTTATTTTATTAGCCTTTTCTGCGTTGTGAAAGCCTTTCGTATTTTTGTTAGTTCAGGTCTTTCATTCGCCTTCTAGTATCCTCGAGGATTCGTTTTTGCCTTAACCAGCAGAGATTCATGAGCTAATCCTTCTGTCAGTTAGCGTCCTAATTACAGTCACTCTGCTACAAGTATTCGCTAAAGTAAAGAACCTGGTCGGTTGAGATGCAAAGTTTCCAATGAAAGCTCATCATTTATTGAGACGTCAGCAACCGCAGTTGAAAGGTCTGACCTACTATCTCAACGAAGCAGTGGATAATGTATAACTGTTAGCGCATCTAGCGAGGCGACAGTTCGTTTCAGTTTGCAACAAACGGAAGATAGGTCTTGCGTTCAGGTTATCCACATTCTTCACTGAATTATGCAACAGCTAGCAGCGTGGAATTTACTTCCTGCCAAAGTTTAGAGCTCTTGTAGGTGCATAGCTAAATAAGGTGCAGTGTTTCCCGTTCACACAGTTTAAGACAACATGAAATGCTGCACCGAAAAGAAGTATGCTCTGATGAATTCACGTGACTTTCCATTCACACTTTAGCAAACCGTTCTTACTTAAGCTTACTTTATTTACATCTTGTTAACGGACAATAACTTTCGCTGTGTATAAGGAATATGCCTACAGCAGGCATAAAGCGTTCGTCACATTTTTAAACAGCGGCGAGGTCTTTGATAGTTTGAATCGGAGTACAAAGAATGAGTGAACAGCCCGATGCCTGGTATGGGAGTGATCGAGATGAATGAAAGTGGATATGTGGAGCAATTGCTGGAACAAGAAACCGGAGAAGACCCACCCGAGCGCCGTGTTGTCCACCAAAATCCCACATGTTGTCGGGCCTTGGACCCCTTGTGAGAGTCAAGTAGTTTAATGGTTTGGCGTGGTGCGGCGTTAAACTGAGACATTCTTTACAAAATGTTTTAACATTAATCCCTTAATTATCAATTATGATCGAATGAAAACAAGTGTCATGTGAGCACTCGCACAACTTTCTCTAACCATAACAAAGTTCGTTCGCTGTGCTATGATATTCATACAGTATGTAAAAGTGATTTTTCTAAACACATTCTGCTATTTAAGATATTTCACAGAAATAAATGTTTTCGGGTCCCTTTATGGGGAAAAGCCATTTTCGAAAAATAACCATGCGCGGGCGTGTTCTAAATTGTGCATACAGAGACTCTCATAAATAATCGACAAAGCAGAGTATTATGTTTTGAAAGTGATGTGCTATTTTATTGAAATTAATGATAATCGACAGTTACATGGTTCGTTCTTGTAAGAAAAGAAGTGTTATTTCGCATAAAAAAGGTATAATACATACTTTTATAAGATTAAAAGAAATATGGCTTTTTTTGGTCCTCAAAAGTAATTGGACATAACAACTTGAGTGTGATATAAAATATGTCTTAGTACTTTATGACTCTCCCTCTTCTTTTCACTACTTCTCGCAATCTATTTGGCAAGCTCTAAACCAGGTTTACAGGTAGGCTGTAGAAAGTTTGCTCCATTCCTCTTGCAACCTCTCCTTCAAATGCTGCTTGGAGGTGATAGGCACGGCCTTCTCCAGTTTATCCCATACCGCTTCTATGGGATTAAGATCCGAGGATTAAGGGGGTGGATGCAGCACATGAGGATAGTTATGAAGTAACCATAGCTGCACAATGTGGGACGCATGCTTCGGATCATTATCCTGATAAAACGAGAAGCTGTTCAAAACACCCATCATTTCTGCACTTTGTTTTAAATTTTTCTGTAATAGTCTCAGATAGACCTCCTTGTTCATGGTTGTGTCTATGAACACCAGCATTCCCACTCCCGTAGAGGAAATACAGCCATTACACTCCCTCCACCGTGTTTGACTGTGCCTTGTAAATTGCGCTCTTCCAGCTCCGTGTTTGGTTTCCTCCACAGAACCACCCAGCCCTCGGAACCAGCAACGTTGTATTTGCATTCGACACAAAAAATAACTTGGCCCTTCCAATCGGTTGTCTTCTTAACAAAGTCTCTGGCAAATTCTAATCACTACCATCTATTCTGGCTGGAAATGTACGGCATTTTGTGGCTACAGTGATCATTAAGATCTTGTTTTCGCATGGCCCTTCTGACCGTTTCAGGGTTGTCAGTCCCAGTTCATCCTGAATCTCAGCACAAATCATTGGAGCACTTATGCGTGGATTCCGTTTTACCTTCCACATAATATAAGACTCCTGCCTATCGGTAAGAAGTTTTGGTCTTCCTGGCTTTGCTCGAGATTCACTTGTGTTCATACATATACCGGTGATATATGTTACTAACTGTACTTTTGCTAAGATTCACAATCTCTACTATATCCTAGTATGTTCTGTTCTTTTCATAGTGGGAGATCACTAACAGTCTCTGTTCAAAGACACTCTGCTTATTTCTGGGCCACATACTATGTTCTTGCTTCCTTTTTGGTGCATAGTTGACGTACTTCTTCTACGATGTTGTTTTGTCTACTGACAGACTTCAACTACTCGTTTGTCTTGTATTTCATTTGTGCTGTGCAATTCCTATAGTTTAGCCATATTTTCAATCTCTAAAATGGATATTCATAGCAAATGATCTTTGCTTAACACAAGGAGTACCTTGAGATTCAAACACATAATCTATTCCGCTTTATAGAACACTCCATAGTGAAATGCAAAGTCTGTCCGATTATTTATAGGAGCCAGTGTAGTTCTAATGCACAAAACATTCTACTTTTAAAACCAGTTTAATTTTATTAACATTTTAGTGGAAGGTATGTCACCAGTCAGTTTATTTTCTTATTATGGAACGAACATGAAATATTAAGGACAGGTAGCGGCAATGCAACACAGTAGTTACAACATGCGTTTTCTATATAAATGTACGTATGTATTTATTCACTGCAATTAAGTACTACCCGGTGGCAGAGTTAAGAATACAGATCAAATTACAAATACTAGATTTACAACAATAACACAAACAATGCAAACATGATATTATTTTACTTTAGTCACTTAAAACATATCTATTTAATTCTCTATTTACATATTATATACCATTATAATTTAAAAGTTAAACTATAAACTATCTAGATTTTTTCTAAATTTCTTCATCGAGAGGGGACAGCCCTGAAAGACTGCTACAGGGAATTCATTCCATTCTTCAATGGTTCTATTAACAAAAGAGAATTTTCCTACGTCGGTTCTGTATCTTCTACCCTTAATTTTATACCTATGATCGTTTCGTCCATAATAATCCGGATTATCTAACCTTACACTAAAGCCCACCCATGCCTTTACACCAGCATTAGCTTTGAATAATGCTACCAACCTATGTTTTTTACGCCTTATTCTTAATTCCTCCCATTAAGTCTCATCTCCTTTTATAGGCCCATAATACTTGCCTCTTTTTATGAATTTTATTGCCCTCTTCTGTATTTTTTCTAATGGATCGATTTGGTTAGCTCTATACGGGTCCCAGCATGCTACTGCATATTCCATAACCGGCCGCACTAAGGCCTTGTAGGCAATTTCCCTGGACCTAACGCTCCCCTTTTTCAATATTCTCATTACGAAATGTAATGCCTTCCACGCATTCCTAGATGTGGAATTTACTTGTTCGTCCCATCCAGCATTACTTGCCAGGTACACTCCCAAATATTTGCGGCTGTCCACCTGTGGAATTTGCACCCCTCCCATGTGATAGTTAACAATAATTTTGCCCTTAGTTCTACTCAAAACAATGGACTTACTTTTCTTGGCATTAATTGACATTTTGTTAGCCGCAGCCCAATTACAGATTTCATTTAAATCATCCTGAAGAGCGGTTTCATGCACTGTATTCAGAATTTTATTATAAATGATGCAATCGTCTGCAAACAACCTTATCTGGCCGTTAATATTATCAGCAATGTCATTAACAAAAACGATAAACAGTAAAGGTCCTAGTACTGAGCCTTGCGGCACACCCGAACTTGCGGTTCCACTATCGGACAGCTCTTTTACCTACTTTAACTTTTTGCGTTCTCCCTTTCAAAAAATGTTTAACCCATTATACTACGCGTTTGTCAATTCCTGTATTAGCTAGCTTACAAATAAGTAAACTATGTGGCACTACATCAAAAACTTTAGAAAAGTCTATAACCACTGCATCAGTTCTTCCTCCTGCATCTACCTCATCTGCCAAATCTTGAAATAATGAAGTAATTTGACTTTCGCACGAATACCCAGGTCTAAATCCATGTTGCGCTTCATTAAACCACTTTTTATTTTCTAACTCCTCTCTATATATTCTGCAATTAAATGCTCCATTAATTTACATACTACTGAAGTTAGACTAACTGGCCGATAATTACTTATTTCTGTTTTATTACCCCCTTTATAAATCGGAACTATAATAGATGTTTTCCAGTCTTCTGGTAAGGCACAGTTGTTAATTGACATGTTGAACAAGAGCATAAGATAGGGAATCATGGCTTCACCCCCAAGCTTTAATATTTCAGTAGGTATATTGTCTGGTCCCCTTGATTTTCGGTTTTGCAGCATCTTAATCCTTTTGCGCAATTTGGGCGCCATTATTTGAAAAATTGTTTCTCCATTCCCCCCAATTTCCTGTTCCGAACTATCGTCGGATTTAAGAAAAACCGATACAAAATACGAATTTAATATATTAGCCTTGTCCCTATCACTTAATACATCTATCCTATTAACGTTAAAATCTGGTATGCTCTCTTTATTTCCCCTGCGTCTTTTTACATAATTGTAAAATGATCTCCAACAATTATTTGTCCCGTTAAAAACGTTATCTAAGAATCGTTCCTGCGCTTGCAACTTTTCGTCTTGTAACTGTTTAGCTAATTCTTTAAATTTGTTAAGATGCCATTCTGATATCTTCCTTTTATTATAGGCGTGCCTAGTCTTTCTTTTAAGTGTCCTAATACATTTTGTATATAATTCTAGATCCGCTTTATGTTCAATAACATTAAAAGGTACGTGTTCTCTAATTAGTTCCAGGATAAGTGTTTTGAAATTAACCCATGCTTCATTTACACTAGTGGCAGATTTTACAAATAACCCATATTTTTTCCGGAGAAATGTTTGGATAGCCTCCCCATTCGCCCTATGTAAATCCCAACTAATTACTTGTTCCGTTTCAAACCGATTTGTCTGCCTTTTCCAGTTTAGGTCTAATTGCACACACTGATGGTCACTTATACCTGGCAAGACATCGCATGCAGAAAACAATGACTCAGGTTTGCATAAAAATACGTCCAGTAATGCTGATTGTCGAGTAACAGTTTTCACGACTTGAAATAACCCCTGCTCCCAAACCAGAAAGTTATCGTGCTTTAGAGCTTCGCCTCCTATTAACTGTCCATCCCAGTTTACATTTGGCAGATTTAGATCCCCTGCTAATATAACATTTTTTCCCCTTCGGAAGAGATTTTCTCCACTAGTTTATGAAGTGTAGCATAATCAGTTTCTCCAGGTGGTCTATAGCAAGCTATTATTGTTAAATTATTCCCTTTGTTTGCTTGATCAATAATTTCGATTGCCATAATCTCAACCTCTTCTTCTACCCATAATGCTTTGCTGTTTAGCTCTGATTTAGCGCAAATAAAAATTCCCCCTCCCCTTCCATCACTGTCCCTCCTAAACAACCTGTAATCTGTTCTGAATACATCTGAATCATTAATGTCAACATTCAGCCATGATTCCGTACCTATAATGACACTTGGATTGCATATTTCTACTAAATTCCAAAACTCAACAATTTTATTCATAATACTACGGCAATTTACCTGTAGCAGCCTGAAGGAATCCGCCCCTACCTGAAAGTCTGCGTTTTCCTGAAGTTGGTGATATTGCTGCCCTTGCTGCTCGTTGCCGTCAGCCCACTTCGTCACCCTCTCGAACAAAGCTGCCAGCTTTGACGATCCTCTTCGGTTCAAGTGTACCCCATCCCGTCCGTAGTCCCAGTCTTCAATCCACGAATTCGGGTCAAGAAACTGAGCACCCAGTCGCTCCGCTACCCATGAAAAAGCTTCATTTATCTGCATCACCTTTCTCCAGCTGGAGTCGCGTCGTCTTAGTACTCCACTGACGACTATTTTTGCTGAAGGAAACAGCTGTTTTGTCCTTTTAACTAAGTCATACATGTCACCCAACACATAGTTAACACTTCTCCGCAAGTCATTGCTCCCGACATGTAATACGATTGTCCGATATTTGCCTTCCATCTCCTCTTGCTTTCTCTCGATTTCCCTCAGCAGACCGTCAACTCTTATGCCAGGATAGCAAACTACCTCCGCCGTTGGATTTCCAGCATGTCTCATAATAGAATCACCGACTATTAGGCAAGATTTCTCCTCTTCTTTTACTCTTTCTTCCCCATGCTCCCTCCGTTGACGGTTTTCAGCTTCGAGCCTCCGAATGATATCTTCCGCCTGTTGTAGCTTAATGCGTAGTTTCCGTGCTTCTTCTTGAAGCTGCTCCAGTTTCCTCTGATTTGCGGTGACGGTCTCGGCTCCCCTGCATTCCTTACATACCCAGGTTTCCTCGATGTTCATGTCCCTCTTCACTTTCTGGCAGCCAAAGTGGAACCACTTCGAGCAATTACTGCACATAAGTCCGGTCCTCAGAACTTTAATACAGCTCCCACATCTTTCGTCCGCTACAGGTCCTGGATTAATCTCAATTCCCCCTATCACTAGTAAAGTTACTAACACAAAAATTACAAAATAACTCTGTGAAGTTTCCGTAGTACCTTCACGCTGACTACCTGCCCTCCGTGAGCGCAGACCCGACCACATTCCGATCCTCACCCGGTAAATCACCAAGTCAACACCTATTGTCTCAACTCGTTTCTACCTGCCTCTCTACCTGGCACGTCCGATATCCTCAAGCTCCAGACACCAACTGCAAGATTTATTAAAACAAGATTTATTAAAATTGTTAAATTTCATAATAAACTTATGTTTCATTAATAAACACTCTGGGCACTTATCTTGCTCACATGTTTTGAAGTTCCAAACTCCGCTGATTGGCTAAATCAGCAGCTGGCAGATTGCTCGCGTGTTTTTAACGTCAGAAGGTGACCGCACGTATTTTAAAACTATGACGTACGGTTACGTCAATTTGGCTTAATATGATTGGGGATAGCTACGTAGTGTTCTAATTCGGGACCATCGATATAATTCCGAGTTGACTCGGTAAGGCCATAGATGACCCACATATATAAGGTCACTGATTCCAACCATTGGGTTTCAGAACGAGTCAGTTCGGTCCGAGTCAACCCGAATTATTGCTGGTGGGTCATCAGGGTCCTCGTCCGCATAAGTTTGACAGAACTTAACTTAGAGTGTTAGCCGAGGGTCTGTGGAACTCCTCAGCCATACATGAAACACCGCACCATTGAGGTAAGCCCTTAGAAATCAGTAATATGTTGTAGTACCACTACTTTCACACCTAAGCCCCTTCGGGGATAAGAGAATGTTTTTAACACATTTGTACCACCAATCAAAGTTAGTATCCAGTAAACGGGGATAAACATGGATGGTACTAAACTGTGTTGTTTCTCTCTCCGAAGTTCTATCCTCTACCTCTTCCCTACCTCCTAGCTACGCCCCTAGTTACCGGCTAGGTTGTACACCCCTTTTTCACAACCAAACCTAACGTGACAGTAAGTACGTTTTCGAATGATTTTACTAACACTTGAGTATTCCATTTACACCTACAACTAGAACTTCCATTAACCCATTTACCCAATAGTTTTTCTCGACACAAAACATAAAGTATAGCTTTTAAAAAACTTCACTTCTCTTAACGGCATAGCTTAGATATGTTGAAACAGCCGATCTTCTTGTCGAATAAATGTAATGCAATCTTTTCAGAGGATTATTCTATATGCAACAATAAACTAAAGTAGTTATATCATTTTATTCTGAAAATCCTAATTTCAATAAAAATTAAGTATTCTAAGCTTTCCTTATAAGATGATTTATCTTCATTTAGTTGAAAGCCAGTTATGCAAGTAATCTTTATTTTTACATCACTTTGTCTACCAATTAGAAGAATTCAATGAAGTGTAATGGAATAAAACTGTATTTCGTTACTTACTTTCGAACAAAGAAGTACAGATAACCCATTATGAATTTGTTAATTAAAACTATAAGAATTGGAAGTTAAAAAGGGATGCTAAGTCTCTTGTTTTTCACACAGATCATTGTATGTGAACATTAAAGTAATGTATCGAATAATTTTCCAATAACAATGAAATGCGACATTATAAATAGACTGTAAGATATATCGTGGTTTTAGATATTTAAAATATCTGAAAAACTTGTATACATAGGTATTACATTTTTCTCACTTTATTATTTCTTCTTTATTACTCAGAAAGCTTCAATATTATTCAGTAGTCATTCACAGTGTGAATGTGAATTATTCGAAGTGCACAAAGTCACTTTGGCTGAGCACTGTTGTCTATCTCTTGTTCCCACTGTTTGCATAACGGCCTTTGTCCATATTATTTGTTTTTTTCTTTTCCTGCATATTGCTGGAAACCACTCATATGCCAACTTTGATCATTTTTCTTTCCTCTTTTGATTGCATGCCCACATTAATGGTACTATTCTACAATGTTTATATTACATCCATCCACTGTCACAATTCCGTTTCTTGCTTCCTGAAACCATTACGGATTTTTTTCAGCAATACATTTCCATCACTGAAAATGTCTTCCAGAAGTATTTAATTTACCGAGTTTCCTGGGCATATGAACTTGTATTACTATTACAGATATAATACATTTATACTTGGTTTCTTTTAATATTCCAAAAAGTGAAATTGACTAATGTTTCATATTTTCCAAGTTGTAGGTGTTATTTAACACTTATACATATTTTAGTTCATCAATATTTGTGCCACTTAGCTATTTTATAAATGAATACCACAGAATTTTATTTAGAAGGATCCTAAAATAAGTTGTTTCTGCCATATATGTTGTTTTCATTCTATGAGAAAGAACACATTGTAATCGTCTAGTTTTCTTTCCATCTCAAACATATCTACGGAATAACCTCATAACTGTCATTTAAATTTATTTGTATTATACTCAATATAAAGCTGTTTTGGCTTGTGCTAAATCTAACCACTTTTCATATTTTTGACATATGGCTTTATTATTTTGATTTTTAGTTATTATAAAAACTCGAATATGACGATGGGAAACTTCTACCTTGTTTTGCTCAGCACATCTTACAAGTTTATGTGGCATTAATATAGCATCTTTGCTGGAGGGTTATTGATTTAGGGTGATACACTAAACTTAAGGAGGTGGTCTCCACGCTGTACAGCCGTGAGGTTTGAAGCAGATTCCTGACAGTTTACATGGTGGAATGTCCGGCATTTAGAGCCGAACATCTTATCAATAGTTCATCGTCGTGGTCTAGCATCTTGCCATACCAAACAAGGAAGAATCTCTTAGTACTAAATTGGAACCCTGAGGCATTTTGTGGTCAGAAGGACGCTAATGTTCCTGTGAAAATACCAAAGGGTTTTGCAGTTGCTGGTACAGTCTCGTGAAAGGGACTTGAAACATAACAGAGACGCCCAT
The DNA here is from genome assembly GCA_030765055.1 of Mantis religiosa. Classification (NCBI taxonomy): domain Eukaryota; kingdom Metazoa; phylum Arthropoda; class Insecta; order Mantodea; family Mantidae; genus Mantis; species Mantis religiosa. Next base: position 7,130,777 of record JAUKNK010000320.1, on the reverse strand, counting down.
AGATTTTTAATGAGGAATTCGGGTCATATCCTTTATTCAAATATACATTACTTCATAGCCACTTAAACTTAAAAACGTGTAGTTATGCACACAATTTTATATCGAATTTATACTAGGAAAAGCACCCTTTTTCCCTTTGTATTCATCTACTTGTTTCTCAATATTTCATTCCAAAACCATTTTAGGATGCAAGGGGAAAGCTTCAGCGAACATAGGAAGGAGGAAAGTCCATTATATGTTTTGGAGCTTTTCTCTTTTTCAAATGGCAGAAACCCTCATTTCTAAGATTTTACCATGATGAAATAATGGCCTAGATTATCTCAATAGCTTTTTCAGTGCGTGATTGCAGTGGCGGTGGATATAATTGAATATTCTAAGTGAATAACCTGCTCCTAATATAATTAACACACCTTTTTATTCATTTTCACAACCTGTTAATGTATCTTAAATCTATCGTCGTTGCTGTCTTTAAAACTTGGCACCAAAAGGCACCAAAGTGGCGAAAAGCAATTTTAAAGATCGGTGTTTTTTGGGGTGAAGTATCGTTAAGAACATAGTTATTTCATTTGAATAAACTAGCTTCCAAGCCTGTTACATAAGATTTAACTCTAACAGTGTACTTTGTTCCAATCTACCTTTTATTGAGCTCTAAAGTGTCATAAGGATTAGCATTTATCATTAGGATAACAATTAGCATTTAACTAATATAGTACTCATTTGAAAAGAAAAGTGTGGGCCTAAAATGTTAAAGAAGCGATAGACTACTGGAAATTTGGAGTAACCGTAAGCCTAGAATGGATGTTGTAGACTCGGGACATAAATTATTAAACTGTATTTCAATTTTGTTGTTAGTTGTACTTCACAGCGTCTTATATCATAATATCTATATTTAGTAAACATTTATTATACATAGGTTTAAAATCAAGCTAAAGGTCTGAAGTGGATTACTACCTTCCACTGCTTAAAAAGTGCGATGTTTTCATATTTGACATAGCCTACTCTTATTGTAACCGTTCATTATTAAAAATGGTAGTCCACGGTCTTCTCTTAGTATAGCAGCTCAGTATATGTCCCATCCCGTTGCTTGGCTCCTAAGATTCCCAATGTTATCGCCCAAGACTATTGTTAGAGAACTCTAAGACACACCTGGATCGTCTAGATAGCTATAATACCATGAGATGCCCAAACCGTTATCTCAAATACTCCTATGCGGTCCGTGTGAAAATTCAAAGCAAACAATGCTGGCATCATTAATTATTTCAGAAATATGTAGAAGCTTTAAATGTCCTAAACTTTAAAGCGTACACTTTTAAGTGCTACTTAGCTTTGTTTTGTTTTATAGGCTCATGTAAGCGATATATAACTCCATAGTTGGCTCCCATACTTTTCTGACAGTATAGGTATTATCAATCAAGAGTATAGGTTATTCAGATTAATTTGGTGCACTGTACGTTTTACCCTTGTATAAGGTTGGTAGAAAGGTTTATTTATTTGGTGTTAATATCAATCCTAACATATTGGCCTGAAATTATTTGAAACATTCTCTTTAGAGCAAAATATTACAACTAAAAACATATCTGATAAGCTTAAAACATAAATTTATTTACTTTTAGCACCTTATAAAATGTTTACAACCAGCTACACTGAATTTATGACTTAAATCCGCAATTTATGCTTTTTCCAACAAAGTAACTCCTTCATAGCGGCAGGTCTTGATATAAATTATCTTGGGAGATTTTTCCAACTGGATTTTCCATTGTTTCTCATCACAATTGATGAATTAAAATGCCTACATTGAGCAAAAAGGATTAGATCTGTTAGTTCTACATTACTAAGTTATAATCGATTTAATAACTATCAATGTTTAAGCACAATAAATTTAATGTTTGTTATCATTAAAGGCCGAAGAGATGTGCGATCGCATGCAATACAACTAAGCTGGACATGTTAGCTGAATGATGTCAGATGAACAGCACGGCCATCAAATGTGCAGACGTGGTAACGTAGAACTCTGAACCAGTTACCCAGGGGCCTGCTGCTGTAGGTAGGGGATTGGCGATCCCGGGGTCCCGAGCTAAATCTCTCGAGAGTTAATGCCAAACGTCCAAACGAGGTCCACATCCGTGTTTGACTTTTGTCTAAAGTATAGTGAATTAAACTTAAGTCAAATTAAAGTCAAAGCAAAGCCAGTGCAAGGCCAGAATGATGCCAGAATTAATGTTGTGAGGTGCTATATGTGCATCCTATATCTATATCAGATCTTTTTCTGTTGTGCCTTAACCGATATGTTGGTTATTTTCTATTATGTTTCACACAGCTTATTCCTAGTTTTAAAAAGAAATTAGATCATGGCGAGCAGAAAGTGAATATCCAACTGGCCCTAACGTACGAAGGCGTCTCGAAACGTGTCTCCCCTCGCCCTCTGTCCAACTTCGGCGTTTTCATTCCTTAAAACCATTCTTGATACAAGCGCTTTCCGACACCTTGATAGCAGTATAACATACTCGTCGATCCCGCCTCGGTAGCGTACATGGTAGTGTGCCTCACTTTCAAGAGGTCCCGAGTTCAAATCTCGGTTAGGGTGAGTTACCAGGATAAGGTTTTCTTCCGGGGTTTTCCCTTATTCTGAAAGACGAATGTAGGGTAACTAAGCTCTATCGACTCATCTGAGAATCATTTCTGCCATCTCATTCAATGTCCGATATGACTTAACGTTGGAGAACGTAAATTAGAAATAAAAAGAGATACTCGTCGATTGAGTACATATGTCTGAATGATTGCCATGTCTCATATAATGGTACTGAGAAGATCACTGAACTAATTCATGCCTAGAGGTGACGCACGTGCAAAGAGCAAAAGCCACTTTACGTTACTGAAATGTTTGTTACTTGGTTCAACTTGTCAAGAACAATATCGCAAATTACCTATTACGAAGCGTACAGTTATATCCACCTGTCAGCGGAAATTATGGCACTCTGCTTTACTTTGTGTATAAGCCAGTTTATAATTTTATTATATTGAAGTTTTCTTCCATAATATAGAAAATTAAACCAAAAAATAAAGCATAATACAATTAAACATTCAGCTTCAAACGAAGTATAAAACTCTAAATATAAAAATAAAAACTAAAGCGCACAAGGTCGAAGAAAACACCATATTTTGCTCGGGTGCTTCTACATTTTAAATAAATAGCGAGAGGAATTCTCATATCGAATATTTACATGCTTTTTCCGGCATATTCCATATTTATAACGGAAATAATTTATATCAGCCTTTACATCTATTTTACAAACTGTAGTGTGCTGTGGTTTGTGCCAAAGTGCATAACTGCTTAATATTTAGTATTTTATGACGTGATCGCGCAGGTCCAATTGCTGCATGAAGGTTTAGTTACATTGCCTATTGTGTGTTTCAAATGGCAAGGTGTTTGTCCTTGAGCGCTACTAGGCGAACAACCAATGGGAGTCCTGCGGTATTGTCGTATTGCATTCCCGCTAAGTGGTGTGTGAGGAGCGCCAACCTGATGAATATCTGTATGAAATACTATTCGCGGTAAGACAAAGATTCAGATATTGCCGAAACTGATCCATGTGGAAGGTAGAGAGTAATGTATATTACATACTATGAAAACTCCATATTTTTAGCTCAAATAGTTTTTCTAATACAAATAAACAAACAGTATTACCTGTATTATAACAATAAATCGCGACATAATTACTGTATGAATATCATTACTGGTTGGCATGTATGTGTGTACGTATGTTTGTAATTACTCAGAACTGAAACGTAAATGTTTGACATGACGTGATAAAAGAATTACTTTGAATAAGCCAATTCGAGCGCGAGGAAACAAATTTCCTATGAAAGGATAGAGCCAGACTGAAAAAGTCAATGCCATAGCCGGGATTTGAACCACAGATCTCCTGGTTTCCGTCCAGCCGCTGTAACCATTAGAGCTACTATGCCCGGTATAAAATGTTACGTAAAAGAGTCCTTAGAAAAGGTTCAGGATAGGTTTAAGGCACAAAGGTCGCTTGGCATCTTGAGTAAATTAAGGTACAGATGTATTTTTATATCTTGACAGATGGAGGGTCATGCGCAATGGTATCTGGACGGGTCCATTTCAAAACGTTTGCAACTGGAGGGGAGGTCAGGTCAGTTGCGTATCAGTTGCGAGCAAGTAAACAAGTGTGGAGCTACTGAGTAACACTACAGCTTGTTTCAAAATGTGCATGTCTCCTTGTTCCATGATAGCATTTAGAAATGGCGCCTCGTAGCAGCACACGAGGAAATAAGGTGCTACATTTAAAAGCGCGAGAAGGTATAACCAATGTCCTTAAAATTATGAAAAAGGAACAATGGTCTGGGAGCGCTACGAAAATCTGGGATAGGGTATCTGAGGCAACAGTTCTATCTGGAAGAAGTTTAGGAGATTTTTTTGGTGGGGCGGATTTACGTCCTCCAACATTAAGTCATATCGGACGATGAATGAAATTGGTGAAATGACGCTCAGTACCTCCGGGGTCTTTCAGGATAAGGGAAAACCCCGAAAAAAATTAACCAGTTTTTTTATTTTGTAATTTACGTCCTCCAACGTTAAGTCATATCGGACGATGGATGGAATGGATGAAATGGTGCTCATATAAGCCCAGGGTCCATAGAGCTTAGGATAAGGGAAAAGCCCGGAAAAATCTAATCCAGGTAACTCACCCTGATCGAGATTCAAACTCGGGACCTCTTTAACGTGAGGCAGACACGCTACCATCTACGCTAATGAGGCAGGCAGTTTAGGAGAGTTATTAAGAAAAGAACCATTGGTGCTAATGAAACAACGACCTTCTTAATGTCCAGTAAGCAAAGATTAAGAAAATGCTCAAAATCTAATTTGGATGGTTTTAATTCAGAATTAAATTCAGATGGTTTTAATTTATATTTAGCTCAACTGTGAATAATTTTTACAACACAGAAAAACGAAGACCACTCTGAAGAAAGTGCTTATGAGGCTTCAAAATTCTATGACTTCCAAATCAGTGTCTGAACATTAAGAAAATTTCTTTTGAAGCTAGGATATATATGTAAAAAAAAAACAAGTGCAACAGACAAATTTGAAGGGTATATCATACCATATGGGCAAAAAGGCTTAAGTATTTAAAAATATTCAGAGATATTGCAATGATATTTACATAGTTTATATGGGTGAAGTGTAAATATATCAATGCAGCACACACTGGACCGTATGCCTGTAGTGTAACACACTACAGGGATTCCGCGCCGATGTCGAAAGGGCGACAATTGGTAATTGTGCATGTTGGAGGAGACCGGGGTTTTAATCCAAATTCGTATGTACCATTTAGTATCCAACAAAGGCGTGGAAATTATCTATATATAACGTGAGGGTATCCACACGGAGTGCAGACTGGCCCCCCTCTGACGACCAGGGAGTTACCGAACTCTCGCCGAAGGGCGCCCGGTGCCTCTGTTTGGCTTTCCATAGGGCAAGACCTAGAGACTAACAGGGCCCCCCCCCATCTGGTCCGAAAACACAAGACGGGATGGAAGTGGATACGCCACTTACGCGTGCCAACCCCAAAGGGGAAGCCTACCGATCAACCTCGGTAGGGCCGCCTGGTGATCTAGCACGCATTTTACTGGCTATGCTAGCTTCCCTCAACCCCGTCCGGAGACGTACCCGACCTCAAACGGGCATCGGGAACCACTGCCCCCTCGAGTCCAACCCAATACAAACAACTCCCAACTTATTACGATAGTAAGAATTACAGCTTAATTTACAACAGCTGCAATACTGGCATTGAGAGCAAGATTTGTATTTAATGAGCTTGTGCAGTATACTCCCCTCTCGTAATCTTACGAGTGACACCTGTGGCGATAGGTGTACTATCCGCACCGCAGTTGCTGCTCATTCCCACCGTGCAGGATTTCTGTCAGGATATAATAATACATATGTACCTAGGTTTAGTTGACTTACTGCTCATATTTTCTGTGGATACTGGAATTGGATTATTTATATCGCTTCTTTTCTCTTCCATGATGCTATATAGGCTTTTCATATATTTTTATTATGAACTGTAAGTGAACAATTTGCGTTTCATCTTTACTATTGTTTTAATCGCATTATTAGTATCAATGATACACAAAAGTTATGTAGGTCTAGCGTGCATCTCGTACCATACAGTTCAATAAATATTTTGATTAAATTAACACACTAACGTTATCCTTATTTTAATAAATTTAAAGAGAAAAGGCAAATATAAAAAACATTCAGAGTAAACGGGACCCAAAGAGAGGTTATGTCAAAACGCAATTCGAATGTCAATGTTTATTTTAAAAACATTGAAGTGACACGTTATCTAATAAACATTATCCGGCTACTCTCACGCTACATTTGATTAGGCTGAGAGTTAAAGTAAAATAAAATTATGAATATATGCTTGTGAGGAATGCCACATTCGAATAAAATACTCCCACCAATAGTGTGATGTCACAAAAATTACATCACATTAGAATACTACTATCAGAGGCGGTCCGGCCCGTAGCGAACCACGTCGAGCTCTGCCTTGTGCTCAATGCCTCACAATTAAGTATTGGTGGCGTGCGGAGGTTAAGGAAAGGGAGATTGTAATCGGTTCGATGTGACTTGTAGCTCCCGCATGAGAACTCTCATCTGTATTTCAGGAGTGGGTGCGTCCTGACTGGTTGTGGTTTGAATGATGACACCTCGAATCTGGTAGACAGCAGTTTATTGTTGTTCTTAAGCTCCTTTGCTCGCCACCGTAAAGTCGTCGTCCGTGTGGTTGCTGTTTCTAGCGATACGGCCAATATTGTGACGTGAAGCGCAGAGGCAGTAGCACTGCGTAGTCGAACTGGATATATTTATCGTCTTCCCTTTATTTTACTGTTTGCGCTAACTCTCACTGGAGAGATTGTTAGATATTGCACTTTGTCTCGGTGCATGGCGCGGAAGTGTACTTGTTAGGCGGCGCCGAATACGCATCCGTCTCACGTAGAACTCAGGACCGAAGTGTTCTTTCTAGCAAAACCTACTTTCCGCCATCACTTTGAATTACCCCCACTCTAGGTATTTTTTGGAGTTTGCAAAATCACATGAACAAATATCAATTTTTATCTGGCTGGTACCTATCCCCACTTGAGATCACTGTTCAGAATTTGCAGTTTCAGACCTAACATCAGAGCCGCTTTCTCTAACGGTTCCGAATGCAAAAATGTATGTGGAAGCATGCGTTCTGAGCGACGGTCAAAATCTTGAAGCCTGTTGTCAGAAGCACGCTTGGGATTTTAACAATGGGTTGGTTCCAGACTGGATGGCACCAAATTTTCCTTGAGGGCAAAACAGACAATAGAGTAGGGTTGTTTGTTTACAGGGATTGCAAATGGAATTTACTGACCTTCGCCGAGTGGCCTTGTCGCTGTGGCGGTGTCCGGAGCATATGCTAAGATTACGGCATATATCTATTCAAGTATATGTCATTTATTTATATTTATTCGTTTGTTTGTGCTAATGTCTGCAGGCCGTGCAGGACGGGGCTCTAAGGATGATCTATGGTACCGACCGCAGGTTCCCATCACACTTCCTGCACACCCAGTCCGGCATACCCTACGTTTAGGACGTCGAGCGTGAACGAACGCGCACGTTGTATGCCAAGATCACTCCTCAAACAAACCAGCTGGTGAACTCACTGGGCCAATATGTCCACCGTCTCTCTAGGAGACGGAGGAGCTACCGCCTCCCCAAGGATGCCATAGAGAGGTAAATTCTGTCTCTTCTCCTCAATTCCTAAACACCGCCAAGTTACGCCATACCGTGCTTGGTCACGGCTGGAAGGGTGACACCTGCAGCTGCGCCCGAGAGCGTGCGGCCGACCTGGAAACACACCAATTCCCAAAAGCCAAACTCCATCAGGCCTCTCGCTTCTGGTTCCCTCCTCTGCTTGACGGATCGCCAGCGACCCACCTATGCGTGGTGGATTCGGGCACTGTCCCCCGTCATCAGAGGTACACCCCGGCACCAGAAACATCAGTAGAGACCAACCGTGCCATCTAAAACAACGACACGCAAGCTAGCGCGAATGACATAACCTATTATACTGCACGGATATATCCGCACACCGTGGCGTGTTACCCTCCGCCCGGGAGAACCCGGGCGACCTACTCTTGGCTCTTGGCTCTTGGAGTCAGTCAGATGTTAATGGAGTGCAATTATGCAGTGTGAGAGTTCTGTGAGGGTTATTGAATTTTACCGCATTTTACCTTTGTTTACGTGTGGTAAAGTAACGAAAGACTTCGTTGGTAAATGTTACGTCTTTCTGCTGCTGCCAGCACTGTACACTGTACTGTATGTTTGCATTTTAAATTTCTGCAATCAACACTTTTAATTCTAAGAACCCAGAAGGTCACAATATTGTACTATCAGAACGGGGATATATCGGAATATTTAAAACGAAGTTCCTGTGTTCTCTACAAATTCATAGTTGTGATAGGTGAAAGAAAACTTTTGACCGGTAATGTACATTATGCTTTCCATCAGCAACTTGGACACTAAGATTAAAGACAATGGGGCTAGATAAACGTGAAAAGGAAAGCAATACTCTTATAGGTTGGTCTATAAGTTTTGCCGTTTTCCCTTGCGTTTTTGAAAGTTTTGCGTGTAAAATAATATTTTGGAAATGCGTTTTATATTATTTAATAGAGAATTGTGTACTCCACAAATTACTGTGTTTAGCTTTTGTAAGCTTATATGTACTATTTTTCTTTCAGGTCAATAAAACGGAATGTCAATTGGATACGAGCAGCACTTTCTAAACCTTTTACTTTTGCGTTTAATCAAAGTGCCAAACGGGAGTAGCTGTTTGAGAGCGCCCGCGGAATAGAACTAGCTCTATTCTATTATTCAAGTCAATATATCATTTCTGGTTTCAATATATCGTCTGTTGAAGGTTTTACCTAATTATATAGAGATTAAATATAGGAAAGTCAAAACTAGATAAAGTTATAAATGAAATAATAAGGCAAGAATATGGTATAATGGACAGTTTACAAAAGTAAGAAGCCGGGATTGGAGTTTGCATTAGAAAGAGCTGGAAAGACTAACAAGAGCAGCAGGAGATCCAATATCCCGAGGAAAGTAAGGGAGAGGTCGTCCAAATAAAAGATAGAAAGAAGGATGTTTGTCATCACCTTCAGACTGGATATGAAGGCAAACAAACACAGCTTAGACAAAAGTATAAGAAGATATTAACATTAACTAGATACAATAAATTAAAGAAATAGATATCCGCCTAGAGCTGGCAGTTATATTTGAATCAGCATTCGCCTGATAGAAAACCCACTGATGTCAAAGTGTTTTCTCTTCCTAATAGCCTGTACGTTTTGTATTGCCAGCATAACGACAAGTAGTCATAAGAGTGCACAAGTATTAATGGACAGGTTCATCAACTTTTTATGTATTTAAACTACTCAAGTAAACTAAAATTAAATTAATACAAAATCTTTTTAAAATTAATACATTTAAAAAGTTAAATTTTACTTTATTTGCATTCCTGATCGCTACAGTAACTCAGATAAGTTCGAATTTAATATATATTAACTATATGAACTTTCAGCTGATTGTACAACCTTGAGCTCAAGGTTTATTGTCCTTGACGGCGTAGATTTCAGTACTACCACCAACGTCAGACCCTGGAGGAAGGACGATATGAAAGTACCCTAGAGGCGGCCAGAATTCACAGCCACGGTGGGTCTCTGACAGATGCAGACGGCCTTCCAGGTCGCCATAGAGAGCTCGCCACAAGCTCCCCTGGAAAGTTCCCCTGAAAGGGCGATCAGCCGATCAAAGCGCCTACCCTCAACCGAAGCACATATTTCCAGAGCGCAAACTACCACCTTAACGTAGCCCACTGGTGACATCGATGACTCTTGCTGTCAAAAAGGCCCAGAGGAAGAGAATGAAATGAATTAAATGAAATGGAGAGTAAGATAAATATCCTAAGCATTCGCTTAGTGAGCCGGAAAAAAAATCCTGAAAAAAACCTAAGGTCAAGAAGCTGGGCCGCGGGAATCGAACCCACGACATCTTTAAACAGGGAGACGGATGTAACGCCTACGCGTCCCTTCATTGCTAAATCGTGAAACATGCTTTGGAGTTTCCATTGCTGTTGGAAAATCATTGCTATTTTTGTTAAGACTATGTTCAAATACCGATAGTTTACTAAACTTCTGAACTCTAGCCTGAGGTCTGTTATGCAACTCAGCCTCGCTCTCCCTGTTAGCAATTGCATTAAGATAATGTAGATTTTCCCTCGCATTAACTGAAATAAAAGTGCAGTGTTCTTCCAGTATTTTGATTTAAATTTATGCTTTAATACATGTTGGTATGGATTAAAATCTCCCGTAGCGAGGTAATTACAAACATTCTTATTGCATTTAAAAAAAATGTAAAATATACTTAACCTTTCAAAAGTGCATCTTATGATTACATTAGGGCTATTAGTTGGTCGCATTGTTTCTGAGAAGTACAGGAATTGGATTTTATGTTCAAAAATACCTTGAAACTTAGCTCCAGTTACATGCTATTGTTTCTTCTCAGATCTCTTTGAAGCTTTAACGCGTGAACGTTTTAATGCCCGTGAATACATGATATTCCACATTTACTTCTAATACCTTTTACTCGACTTTGATTTCTCTTACATTTTTCAGCTTTAAAATATTCTACATAATATAGCTTAAATCCAATATTATTTGTATCCAAAATTCAAATGAGCTTAAATGAAACGGTATTAGTTTAAACTATACTTCTAAATAGCTTAAGGATAGAATAATTAATTCGACAAATGAGAATAAATGGCTTATAATATTACACTGATTAGACCAGAGGAATAAACTATATTTGATTTTGTGTATCATATTTTCATAATAAGGCAGTATTTATACATTTTTTTTTTTTTTCAAAATTACAATATCCGCATCGCACAAATAAAGTAAATATGCAATGAGAAGTTTACAAAATGTTAAAATATACATACAAAATTGACACCAACTTGTAATTTTGGTAGAGAAGGATGTTACAAAAAGCTTATTTCCTTTATGTCGTTTCCCATCTACTGGTTTCGTTCTCAACTTTCAAGTGTGTTCCTCGGGTTTGTGGCATATAGTGGACAGGTTCTGTGGATGCATTTCAAACCAGTTTCCATTTTAGACACAAGAGGGCTGCTTACTGATGTTTTGTTGCCGCGGCTCTCGCATTAGCAGATTGGAAGTGCCAGAGACGGCTGTGCGAACCTGTGGCCGGTCTGGTCTAGGTACAGTTCTGCAGCCTCCTGAAAGGTGGTAGCCGCAAGAGATATGTGTAGCTTGTACTGCGTGAGATGTCCCCTTCGTTGTATAACCTATATTTATCCATAATCTATTAATGGAAAGTTCTGTCTGGAAATAATTTATCGTTTGAAACATATACAAACGTTTATACCGATGTTTATATTGGTCCGCTCTATTTTGGACAACAGTTTGTCTCTTTTGCACCTTTGTTCTTGTCAAACCTTATTCCATCTCCTGCTGGCTGGCATCTCCCGCGAATTACCCTATCTCTTATCCCTCTTCTTGCAGATGTAACCATGAATAACGAACGCGGCCAGAACACCCAAGGGAGCGAGTTCGTTGGTTCAAGCAAACGCGGGCAAAAGGACGGCTCGTTCGACGGAGAGCAGACTTACCTTACAATCTATTATTGCAAACACAGGAACCTTGCAACTCGATCGATGTTACTAGAAGTCATTCTGTATTCAACAGAACCTGGCCTACTTCCTCTCACCTTGTAATCACACATGCTCTCCTAGTTTCATGTAGAACGTTGCCGAAAAACATCTCAGCAGAGTTAGGAAATACGAACCTACGCCACAAATGTCAATAGGTGAGATCCATTTGGTTGCCACTATTAAACTATTTCCATATCAGGTATGTTTTCCCTCTGCTGCTGCAGTCATTGCACCTAATTTTCCGTTTACATACACATACACTTACTTATTAGTGAGTAAAAAGAAAAAGTAATATCACTTCTTGGTTTTCCGTAACACCTGGCCTCTGTCAAATTGCTAGACTCATTTATAGCACTGTATTCCTGTTTGTATCGTATGTTTGTAGTGCAAGGAAATAATTTTGTGTATGCGGTAACTGTGCTTGTTATATTGTCATGAATTAGGGCGCCGGGGTAGCGCGGTGGTTTCGTTCGCGGCTCCCGTTCTAAGGGTCCCGAGTTCGATTCCCGGCTCTGGGGTTGGCGATTTTAAGTCGGCCCTATCCACGCCTTCACCTCTGTCTAGCACACGTGAAGTATCCCCCATGCCCAACGTGGTTCGGAGTCCACGGTAAAAACTGTAGGTCCTCTCACCTCACCGCCATCTTCACTATCACCCTATCATCGGAGGTAATGGACACCGCCCTCTGGGTGCCTCCACCTGAGAAATGGGTCCGGTCATTGCTTGGTGGGGTGAGGTTACCCCGAAGGCCAAGGTTGCCATGTGGGGAGCGTTAGCAACTAACTATTGTCATGAATTATGGCTTTAATCTTGATAAAACTTAACTTTTGGGGGTCTAAACTTTTGTTTAGACCCCCAAAAGATGTTTTTTTCTGCGAGACTGCTACACCAATGAACAGTTAATTATTTCCTATAATAATTTCTAGTGTGTTCACATTTTTGGAAGAATTTTTGGTAATTGAAGTTCATGAATAAAATTGAGAGAGAGCAAGGCAAAAATGGATAAATGAGTAATTATTTGTGCAATTTCACATTTCTTTGTGATATTACTAAATCTACTCACAAGTACAAAATCCTAAAGCACCTCCTCCGTTAAAAAGAGTTGAAAGAGATACAAATTAAGGAAAGAATAGAAATAATGAGAATCCTCTCAATACGATTCTTAATGTTCCTCTCCTAGAAGACCAACAGACCCTTTAGTAATAATAAAGATCTATCAAATAACGTAGTAATATTACAATAAAAGTACATTAAAAATAACTATTCTAGAGTTTCAACTCGTGATTCTGAAAGTAATTTGATGTGAGTAGTAAGAAATTTTTACATGATTTCATCACCCAACGATACAGTGAATAAGTAAGACAAAGTTTAGATGCAAATTAATAGAAACTTTTATATATTTGTAATTACTTAGAAAATAAAATAGAAAAATAATAGGTGTAATATAAATAATATTAAAAACAAGAAAGAAGTGGTAAGAAGATAGTAAATAAACGAAAATTGTTTTGAAAGCAGTGGTATGCTATTTGAATATAGCAACACAACAGTTGATGGAGGCACGCCAACTCACTGCGCGTCTAGCAGGCAAAGGGACTAAATGTAGCGCTCCGTCTCGTAAATTTATAAAGAAATCTACAAATAAATACACAATTTATGAAAATATTTGTTTAATAATGAGTTAATTAGTAATATATGCGAGCGACAACAATTAGTATTGAGTTTTAAAACTGTAAAGCTTCATTACAAACGTCAACTCTGTCTTTCTTAACAGATACGCATACCCCTGTAGGTTACTTCTCATTAGCCCTATCGAGCAAGTCTGGGAACAAATACTGATACTAGTCACATTTTCGAGATATTTATCGACAGGATCGTACGAAGAGATGGCGTTAGTTGAAGGGAAATCAATATTACTTATACAATGGACCAAGAAACCTGAATAAAAAGCGAAGGAGTGTTGTTAGTACAGTTATGAAAAGTTGCAGACAACTTAAGAGAGGAGCATAGGATAATATGAGGATGAGTTTCTTCTGATTTTAAAAATCAAGTCAAAGATACACACTTTTTCTTTTTAGATTTAAAGCGTCATAATTAGCCTTTCACATTAACCGTCTACAGGACAATATTTAGAAAGGTAAAGCTAGATTAAACTGAAAGCCATTGCCGGGATTTGAACCATGGATTTCTCGGTGTCCACCTGATTTCTCTTAACCAGTACATCACACTAAATGATCGAAGTGTCTGGCATTTTACCGGTAAACCAAATACCCCATACACATGAGATACATGCCATAATGGAACTTACAATCCTGTAAGTACTTTTAAGTCTTCTAGGTATATAGTTTAGACTACTATTAAATCAGTTGATGTAAATTATTCTTTTACACTAATCGTATGTACAAAAAGATTTGGGAACGTAAAGCCTGACTGAAAAGTTCAGTCTACTGTAGAATTTGGCCATAGTACCTCAAAGATTAAAAGGCACTGGACAGAGGTGGGAGATGCGTGGTTCAAATCCCGGCTATGGTCTTGAGTTTTTAGTCTGACTCTAACTTTCCAAATCTTTTCCTACACACGATTAGAGTGAAAAAATATATAATCTACATAAATACACATTGTTTAAGTTACAGTCTTCCCCTTTCATCAGAATAAAATTTAAGAACGTTAATCAGATTGGTTATGTAACGGTTGTTTTGGTTTAGACCCATTTCCGTAAAAGAAGGAAATTGCCCGCCTCGCTAGTTTAGACGGTAGCATGTCTGCCTCACGTTCAAGAGGTCCCGAGTTCGAATCTCGGTCAGAGTGAGTTACCTGGATAAGGTCTTATCCGGGGTTTTCCCTTATCCTAAAAGACGAATGTCGGGCAACTCTAAGCTCCATGGACCCTAGGTTCATTTGAGCATCATTTTACCCATTCCATTCATCGTCTTATATGACTTAAATAGTTAGAGGACGTAAATTACAGACAAAAAGAAAATTGTTAATATTCAGTAGGTCATAAGATGACACAACATGTAAGTGAGATGATGTGAATGTTTTATGATTGGTAGCTTTAAAAATGAGATTATGTAATGTGTTAAGTGGACCAGTGAAAATTAAGTCTGATTGGTAGTTATGGCAACGAGAGAATGAAAATGCAATAATTTTGGTAAAAAAGCTAGGAAAGAGAGCGTCTTTTGATGGAAGAAAGTTATGGTGAAAAGACGTAAATTCAGTGCCGCTACGGAATATTGTAAATATTCTGTTAATTGTTATCAAGGTATACAGTATTATTGCCAAGTTTCATAGGAAAAATTATATAAATGATATAAATTAAATTGAACATTTGGATATTTTAAAAGTAAAAAGAATTTATTGTTATCAAAGTTTATTTAGAACATTTATCCTTGTCACTGGTGACCACGTCGGGAAATTAAGAGTTCTTATAGCTCAGACTGGAGTAGATCCGGATATATACATATATACATCGATATATCAGAGTGCCAGGTTGGACCAAGAACAGTTATAAACCTGCGGCTTCGTCATCACCTTCCTGGTGGGCTGAATAGAGCTCACAACCCCAGTTACAACAGGGGACGATATCAGGTGAGAATAATCCCGTTCCACATGATCGCCGCAACGGGGGGGCTTCGAGAACACCATCTTCCCATCAGCACCAAAACTCATGCTCCAGTTATTACATAGCAAGGAATACCTTGCTATGTAATATTCCCCATATCAGGGGAATTAAACATACTAAGGAGAGAAAAATTAGGAACAAAATTAAGATTGAGTTATCTATATACAGACAGGGAAAAACCTGGTACATGAAATGAATAAAAATATGGGTATAGAATTAATTTCTGCTGTACCACTCGAATGAATATTGGACGTTCAATATTCAAAGTTCATAGCGGTAGTACAGCATATTGTGACTTTGTGGGTTCGTGGAATAAAAAGTCCAATTACACCACTCCAAAATGTTCTTTATTTCCACCGACTTACAGTTTAACACTTGCCAATTACACAGTATTACGTGCTGCACACAATTACAATTCACCAGTTCGTCCGTTGCAACTTCACTTGTCCTCGCGATTACATAAACTCCGATACACGTACACAGTTCGTACAGTCTTCCGTTGCACAATCCTTTCGTTCATTAACACGTCACTGACTAACTCTTACACCAAGAACTGCGACTGTCTCCTCACTCACTGACAAAACCAACTCACTGACTGACTAAACCAAAACCAACTCAACTCACTAACTCCCCCTGTCTGTCTGTAACTCTCTTTATATAGGAATATCGCCGGTTTCTCGTGTTTACAGGATTGTTCTAGTAACAGAAAGATCGAGAAACAGGTGTAGAGAAAACCGGCGACACAGTCATGTTTTTTCCCTGACCACAGTCTGTCACCACCACAAGACAAACGACGAGGAGGTGTGGCTAACCGAACCTCCCCTACCTTCCGCTGCCAGCTGCTTTACAGGGTGCTCCAGCGCCCGCGTTACACTGCTCCCTCCTCAAAGCTGTTCGCCCCGAACAGCCCCATCGTAGCGTGCGAGGCGGTCCAGGTGTACCACCAGCATCTGCCCGGAGTCTGAGCCAGAAGTAGCGCTGCCGTAGTTTGTGAATCATTCGGTTCGCTCCCAGGTGTCCTCCTGAAGTACCGGCGTGTTCTTCCTCCAAGACTTCCGGGACCTTGCTCCGGGGAAGTACCAACTGTTCTCTCTGCGCCTTCCCAACGGTGACTCCCATACCCGGAACAGCACGCCCTCTCTGGTCTTCAACGAGTCCCATTGGGCCCAGTACGACTTGTAGGTGGCGCTCCTCGGTGCGATGTCCTCCCAGGTTGGTCTCGTCCCTGCGTCCACTTCCCTCAAGAGTGGCCCCAAGTCTGCGTCCGCCAGCTGCTCCCTCCTCAGGCCTGCGCTATCCCAGCCTTCAGCAGGCACTGCCACAACTACTCGGACTGCTGCGGCACGCTCCTTCTCTTCCACTCTTGTGCGCTCATGGCCGTCCTGGATCTGCGATAGGACACCTCCAATGTAATGGTCGCTAGCGTCGGTGTCCACAATGAAGGCGCCACCCGGTTGTGGGAAACCCAAAATTGGAGCACTGCACAGGGTCCCCTTCGGGTGCTGGAAAGCGTCTCCGGCGTCCTCGTTCCACACATAAGGCCGGTTTTCCTCCGTCAGGCGGGTGAGGGGTTTTGCGATGTTGTCGGCCTTTTCCTCTAAATCATTAAGGCGGTCGTCTACTTGGCCCATCTGCTTGCCCAGCTCCGTCACGTCATCCCTCACGCCGGCCAACTGTTCTTGAAATTTGGCGGCGAGATCCTCGTTCGCCACCTTCATTTCCGTGGTCAGTTCGGCCATCTTTGAGGTCATTGTCGTGGCCAAGTTGTTGTTAGCCGTTTCTATTTTTGCAGCGAGGTTTTCATTTGCCGTCTTCATTTGTTTCAACTCGGCGGTGAGGTTGTCGTCGGCCGTCTTCATTTGTTTCAACTCGGCGGTGAGGTTGTCGTTGGCCGTCTTCATTTCCATCATTTTCTCCAAAATCTTTTCCAATGCCGCCTCCATGGTTGTAATGTTCGGTGATGTTTTCCCGCTTCCTGACACCAGTGTGACTTTGTGGGTTCGTGGAATAAAAAGTCCAATTACACCACTCAACAAAGTTCTTTATTTCCACCGACTTACAGTTTAACACTTGCCAATTACACAGTATTACGTGCTGCACACAATTACAATTCAACAGTTCGTCCGTTGCAACTTCACTTGTCCTCGCGATTACATAAACTCCGATACACGTACACAGTTCGTACAGTCTTCCGTTGCACAATCCTTTCGTTCATTAACACGTCACTGACTAACTCTTACACCAAGAACTGCGACTGTCTCCTCACTCACTGACAAAACCAACTCACTGACTGACTAAACCAAAACCAACTCAACTCACTAACTCCCCCTGTCTGTCTGTAACTCTCTTTATATAGGAATATCGCCGGTTTCTCGTGTTTACAGGATTGTTCTAGTAACAGAAAGATCGAGAAACAGGTGTAGAGAAAACCGGCGACACAGTCATGTTTTTTCCCTGACCACAATCTGTCACCACCACAAGACAAACGAGGAGGAGGTGTGGCTAACCGAACCTCCCCTACCTTCCGCTGCCAGCTGCTTTACAGGGTGCTCCAGCGCCCGCGTTACAATATGTTAATTTAATTTATTGCAAATATACCTACTATTTTTCTTCTATATTACACATAATAGATGATTAATAACTATAAATATAATAATAGACGATTTATGTCATACTTGCCCTTCTAAATCATGCAGTGGTTGTTTTTTTTTTTTTTTCAAATGGAGTTTATCATGGAAAAATATCTAGTGAAAGTAACTTATGGGATTATAAACTTCTATTTTCTTTAGCACGTAGAGAAGGTAGAAAACGTAATGCGTTTCATCTAAAAATTTGGTACATAGATTTCACTGGAAAATACGTTTTGGTATTTGCTGATTCCAGTAAGCATTTTTGAGAAAGTTCCAGTCCAGTAGGCTGGTAAGCTGTATAGAGCTGGAAGGTTTTTGCTGCATGCCTACCCATTAAGGGTTTTACTGCAGGTAGGGGTTTTTAGAATTTTGTCGGATGGTATTCAGCTGTTAGATTGTGATTTGATATTAGGTAACGTTTTATATTTCTCGGGATTGAGAATAGGATGCAAAGTCTTATGCATCCTGGAGAGTAAGTTCCGCGCGCGTGATCGTGTCTTTCTCTGTGTCAGTGGGTGGATGTGATAGAAAGAGAGAGATTAACTTAACTCAGAAACGAATTCACCTAGATATTTACATTGTATTTACGTAGATCTAGTCCATAAGCTTCAAAGGATGCCTTACGAAGGTTTTCAAAAGATCAGCTCTTTTGGCATTACCTTTGGCCTTATTACCAAACATGGAGTATTTTTAAAAGATTTTATTTTCACAAAATTAGTTTAAACGATGTTGACTGAAATATCACATTTAATATACTTTCGTTACAAATGGAGTCTATATCGTCAATTTTCTGAATGTGTCCTCAGAAATTGTCTTCGTTCGGGTGACTTTTGCATATGTAATAAACAGGGCTAGAAAGTTCGTTCTTTATGCAGGTTGTGACCGACCCTCACCCGGCATCCTAACAAGTCATAGATATGAAACGCACAGTGGAGTGGCAGTGAAACCGGTTACCCAGCGAAAAAATATACTTGTCATTCCTAAATGCACGTATATTTAGATCAGTATGTACAACATACAAATTCTTATATAGTACATACGGGTTTGTCTCTGACTTATTTCTTTATTTAAAAACTCACATTGTGGCAAGAAATTTATAACGCGGATTGTAACCTTTCCTTATCGAATATAAAACATCCAAATAATAAGATTAATTTGTTAAATATCTGAACACTCCTACTAGAAAAAAAAACCAAAGCAGGAATTTTACTACATATTTACTCATCTGCGGCCGTATTATTACAAACAATAATGTACCGCTTAAGCCTTTCAAATGAAAAACTCATTTTATGTCCCGTAAAACAAGATTTAGTTGATTGATAATCTGTTGCAAATACGTTAATAATTTCAGCTAATATAGTTTCTAGATCTGACTTCTCCTTTTTCCATGTTTGCTGAAGTATATGTAAATGTAAATAATGAAGTAAATAAAGACATGAATACAATGGTTGTACAGAAAATTTAGTTGCTCATCTTTGAAGCACAACAAAGATGTTATTCGAATGCCTTCCTTCCTACCAACGTGCTCTGTGTCATGTAGTTACACCTGTTTTGCAGTAATGAGTTGCATTCTACGATGAACCTTGCCCTTACTAGTAGCGCTGCGTGATACAGCCATGTCTGGCCGCTCTTACACTGCTCAAGGAAATCGATAAGAACTGGTAATAGATAAACTATAACAAAACTTTAAAACTGTACAGCTCCTTAAAACACAGTTTATGTTACACACAGGTGTTTTTAACTTGTTTCAAATTTTATAAACACCTAATTACGGATATACAAATTTTTGAAGTTATTATAGTAAAAATATTATCATGGAGAACTATTATTAAGGAAAATCCCTTCTAGAATATTTACCTTCGCTAAGTTATAGTAAGCAGGAAAGTATTGCATTTCAACAGAAAATTAGGTACTGAGATATCAGCAAAAATACACTTTTGGAGAACCGCGGATCTTTAAAATAAAATTTTAAAAAATTCCTCATCTTGGGTACCCGACGGAAAAGGACACGTGACATCACATCAACCACTGCACCACCTGAGTTGGTAACACATGTCATTCTATGGTCAAAGCAACTTGCAAAATATTTTTTTCCTAAAATACGCAATAACATGCATTTTAAAACGGCACTAGAAACTTCTTAAACGTGAGAATGGCAGAATACTGCTAATGTATACATTTAGACTATTTAAAAATTCAGCGCATTTTAAATACAAATCTGGGCTCTGATAATAATACACCAAATCACTTAATCAACTAACACAATCATTCTCCAAAAATCAAAATTCTTTAAAAAGAATGTAGGCCAAAATAAGACCTGAAGCTTTCCTGGTGACGAATATGCTCACTTTCTTCTCGGGCAACAAGTCAGGTGAAAAGACGATTAGATATTGACGTTTCGGTAGTGTGCATCGCTCCCATCATCAGGATATTTATAAAATGTTATAACCACAAATGAAACACTGGGTATAACACCAACATAAAAAAGACAAAACACAATCAATTCGCATTACTGAACAAAAGACTGTTTTCAGTAAATTAAATGCCAGGTCAGGAGATGGAGTGTGTATAGAAAATTGTGTCAAAGAAATATAACTACTTAACTTGATTATCAAGCTGTATTGATCTTTGCTTCTTAAATCGACGGATTTCCATTTTAAGGCCGGTTTCCAAGAGGAGCTGAACTGAAATGTAGCATAGCGATTATGCGTGGTCCTTGCAGAGGAAATCGCCAAAGCCTCCTTAATTCTCCGCTCCCGGTAACTCTTGCATATTGCCAAGATGGTCGTCTCCCGAAAATTTGCTCTATGGTCGTTATAAAAATATTTCTCTGCCAGCCCAGGCTTCTCAGACTGCATTAAACGAATGCTCCGTTCATGTTCGATTATTCAGGTAGCGATGGTCCTTCCGGTTTGTCCTATATACCGTGTTAGGGCTGCTCCTGGTGTCCGAAATGGGGCGTGAAAGAACGTCCGGTTTGTGGATCTTCAGAAGTCCATACATTCTAAGAGGTCTGGAATCTGACGGTGATACCGCCTTCTTTGACAGTTTTCTATACTCCACCATCTCCTTACCTGGCATTTAATTGACCGAAAACAGTCTTTTGTTCAGTAATGCGAATTTTGATAGTGTTTTGTCTTTGTTTATTGTTGGTGTTATATTCAGTGTTTTATTTGTAGTTATAACATTGTATAAATACCCTGATGTTGGGAGCGATGTACGAGTGTAGGCCATTTTGTATAAGCTATTAGACTTTTTCCGAAATAAATATCTATCTGATCAACAGACCGCATTATGTCCCTTAGTTTAACATTAGCAGTTTAGCATTAAAATGCATGATTTAAATAGTTCAAAAAATGGCAACACTAATATCTTTTTAATAATTTTAAAGAGACCTATAACTTGTCAATAATTCTAAATAAGCACATCATATAGTTATTCTTGAATTTGTTGAAAACAAAAGTGCGAAATATAGCTCCGAATGTGTGATGACTAGACGTCACCACAAGATGGAAATACTGTCCACTGAGTTCCCTTCTCAATCTATAATATACTACTAAGAATTTGAGCTGTGTATGAGTAATTAAAATTTTTGTAAATGGGGCCAGAAAAATGTGACACAATATAATCGAAAAAAGTAAAACTAAGCTGCATATTCAGTGGTTAATATTTGTGTCTAAAATAACTTAAAATATGTTTGCTATAACCGTACATAATCAGAAGTATAGCTGTGCCTAACTGAAAGTGTTTTTTCCAACTACTTAAAGTTACTTGGGCACCCCATCCTTGTAAATGCCTATGATTTTCTTTGTTTTCTTCCTTCTGGAGTTTAATATTTAACAAAATGCAGTTGTAATTACACATTTGAGAGTAATTACCAAATCTTGTGTGTATCCAATACTCATTTGAAGCGATACTTAGATGAACATCGCTGACAATTAGCGTGCAATTCACAAAAGAAAGTTATAAAATGAAGTTATAAAGTTGTAAGTATAGAGCAAATTTTGAGAAATATTTCAACTCTCCATAGGAAATGTATAGATTTTCTCGAAATACTTGACTCTAGTTTACAGTTTAAACAGATCACGCCATTTCCGTACACATTATTTAGTACGAACACTGTACAACCTCCAGGATTTCTGTTCCAAACATAGTAGGTAATTTTTTATTTATAGCTCCTCTCTCCGGCAACTTTGTTTCCCCATCCTCTCAGAAAAATCTACTGTGTTTGGAAATCTGTGCCTATCGCAGGAACAGGCAGCATAATTGCCCACTGAACAATTAATGCCACTACACGGGTTCAAACCTACACCTGTCATCGAGTGCCGATTGAATAATTCACTTTGTCTCCATCTCTCTCCCTCTTAACCCCCCCCTCTCTCACTCTCTCTCTCTCTCTCTCTCTCTCTCTCTCTCTCTCTCTCTCTCTCTCTCTCTCTCTCTCTCTCTCTCTCTCTCTCTCTCTCTCTCTCTCTCTCTCTCTCTCTCTCTCTCTCACACACACACACAGATGAATGACTACACTACTACGCATCCCGTCGTGATACACTTCCATTTTAATAATACATAGCTGAAAGTTGTTGGTTATATTCAAAGTGGGGGTAGAGAAAAACGCTTATTTTGGTAGCTCTGTCAGTGCAAAAATCAATATTTCATAACGTCCGATGCAAATTGACAGATGCAATCTCAGGGATATGTTGGCTGCTCACAGAGGAAAAATAGAAGAGATAATATTCAAATATAAACATTTCTGGCTTAATAGGAAATCAATTTTTACTTTAGTTAATTGATGGAAATTAATCATTTCTTCACACTAGCCGTATATAGGCTAAGCTTTTTGACAGAGAGAGTCAACATGAGAAATTCAATGCAATGGTCGGAATTTGAACCACGGATCTCCTGGTTTCTGTCCAGTCGCTCTAACCCATTGAGCTACCAAGGCCAACTTGCCGTCATGACATTAAATTCTCCATTTGAGTCATATTTCCCCGGCAGACCTTTAGGGACTCTGGCATTCGAGATGCACTGTTGGTGGTGACTTACTATCGTAAGTACTTGACTCCCAGGCTTCTTCATTTAACTCTTTTCATTTAAGTTAACTGATCGAAATTGATCAGTTCTTCACACTAGTCCTATTTAGGCATGTTACTATCAAAAGCCTTAGCCTATATACGGCTAGTGTGAAGAACTGGTTAATTTCCATCAAATAACTTAATAAGAGTTAAATGATGAAGCCTGGAACTCAGGTACTAACGATAGTAAGTTACCACAAACAGTGTATCTCGAATGCCAGAGTCCCTAGAGGTCTACCGGAGAGAAATATGATTTAAATGGAGAATGTAATGTCATGACGGCAAGTTGGCCATGGTAGCTCAAAGGCTTAGACCGACTGGACGGAAACCAGGAGATCCGTGGTTCAAATCCCGGCCAATGCATTGAATTTTTCATGTTGACTCTATCTATCAATTTTTACTTTCTTTACTACATACTTAAATAAGTAGGAAAATTATTAATTCCACTAAAAAGCTCTATATAGAAATATTAGTGAAAATTCAAGCTTTGAGGTTCTCTGAATCCCAAGAAAGTATATTAGAAGTATATACTAGTGTATGAGTGTGTGTGTGTGTGTGTGTGTGTGTGTGTGTGTGTGTGTGTGTGTGTGTGTGTGTGTGTGTGTGAGCATAACTGCAAAACTAAAATTGGGTGAACAATAAACCTGGTATTTAAGTTCAGCATATTCCAGAAATACAACACGAAGATTTTCAAGAATAATTGCATCATTCTAGATTAGCCTTTGCTTGGCTGTAGTGATTTTTTAAAATATAATATGTTTAAAGTGTTTTCATTACAAATGAACTGTGATACACATTCTTCACTTTTTAGAGTGAACTATTTTGGAAACAATCCTTGTTATTTTTCGAAATTTTCAATGTGTATGCGTATAAATGGGAAGCCTTTTAAGCAAACAGAATTTCAGAGATACCACCTAGCGATCAGGTATTTATGACTATCGTTTAAAGTCTCTTGGTTTTCCATATTTTCCGCACATCTACAACAAAATTAGCAGTAAAGTAGCGTTTATCTTTATATGAAGTAGACAGGCGTTTGTCAGAATAATTTTCAAGAGTAGACAGTTATTTTAGTTCAAATTATAACATATTCGCACGTTTTCCTCTCCCAAATATTTTAATATATGTATTACATAAGCCACAACTACACAATAAATTTATCTAAAAGTATAGAAAATAAACCAACTCTCACCTCCAAAATTGGCTATCTTCTCCCTGCAGGATCAAACAATGAGATATTAATACTTCCATCAGTTAAAAGTATAGTAATAGTCCAGCAAGTCTTGGAAGGGATAAAAATAAAAGAAGAGCTGTAACACCAAAAGATTAAACAAATAGTGGAACTTGATGTCAGGTTCTGCCAGCCTGTGTGCATGTGTGCAAATATGCCAAATTCAAAATCAAAAATTAGGAAATATATCAAGCTTTACATTTCAAACTGTTTAAGCCTGTCAAAAGAAATATTTCAAGATAACTCCCTAACTCATTCTACCCGCTACGTGGACAAACAGTGCGCAGAACCCTATGAAAAATATTGGTACAGCTCGCTTGCTGCATGACTTACAGTCGTTTTCCACTTTCTTAAAAAAATGATGGTATAATACAAATGAAAAGGGTCAGTATGAAAAGTAAACTGAAGAATAGCTTTTAAATTAATCTTAAAAAAGGAAATGTACAAACTAAATTATGAATCCAACAAATATTTCTTCATATATAAAAGTGAAATAGCAGTGGAACAATCAGCATGTCACTCCGTCCTGCTTTTGGAACAGTCCATAAAATTGTAAAGAAGCCATTAGGGATTTTTTTCTTATATTTGTTTTGGTAATAATATATTATGCAACCTTAAATCAGCACAGGTAGTGAAGCAGGAAAATAAGGATGAAGACTGAGATTGTTTGGTAGAACAGCATTGTTTTAATCCAACTTCAGAGTTACGTTAAAGTTTATTATTGTTTAGCATTACTACACTTTTCCTTCACTTTAATAACTAGTAATCACAATTGTTGCAAAATTTTTCGTGCTTTAACTGCATGCTTTTAACGTTTACCGTTAAGTGTGTTCAAATGCAGCAGTGTTATAAAAACATTATTAATATCCTATGACAATTAGTAAATATTTTACGCATTTTTGCGTCTAATATTCATAATGATCCATTAAATTACTTCCAAATTTGTATTTCTTCAGTTAGAAGCAAGTTAAGTTATCTCAAAAGCTCTACAGAAACAGCTCAGTGTATATTTATTAATTGAAATGAGGTGAAAGAGCTAAACAATTGCAATAAATGAAGTTACTGTAGTTAATAGTTACTGTAAGAAAATGGTTAAATAATTGCATGTCCATTTATTAAGTGCAAAACGAAATAAGTCCTAAATTTTTTATACTTAACGTGTGATTTTAGAAGTCGAAATGGTGCACTTAATGTAATTGGTGAGACATACAAGGAAAACGGGGCAACAACTAAGAAGCCAGTATTACTACCTATTTGACGGAGGTCTGAACGGAAGAAAGAAGAATAGTATCACTTCATAAAAAATATTTTCAAAAGGTACAATTTCTGTAAATTGAGTATTTTTTCTATATTAAGTTTGAATATTGCACATTAAAATAAAATATTTTCTTTTTCTATAGTATTTATATAAATTAAAATAATAATTTAATGTGCATTTAAACAAAATTGTAATAAAGTTTACAACAATTTTAATTATTGGAATAGGTAAAATAAAATATGTATAATAATAAATATAATAAAATAGTTAAAATAAAATTGTGTTGACCTTTCACATATTTCTGGAAATTTATATTTTAATTTGAAAAGCTACATTCTATAGCGATATTTTATTTTCCTTCGTTTTTTTACCATTTTCCCTTCTTTTTACATTGCATTTAGAGATTGAAGTAACATTTATTACGACCGGTTATAAACCTTATTTTCAAACATTCAAATATACTTTTTTTATTTAACTATATATTATGTAAAAAGAAAACACGAAATTGCAGTGCGTTTTGCCTTCAATTAATATTTAGTATCTACTTTATATAATTTTATATGCATCTTAAAATAATCAAGTTCAAATTGGCTGTTTGATTATACATGTGCATACCTAGGGAAAAATGGTATGAGCAAGTTTCGAAATGTTACGAGAGAGAAAACGATGAGCGTTTCTATTTAATTTCCTAATTGCAGAAATATCAAATCGTAAAACATTAGATAAACCAGAAGGAGTTAAGAAGTGTGCTGCTAGTATCCATGAATATGCTTTCTTCTTTTACGTTTATTTATACTAAAGGAAATGATGAATTCACCCATAAAGAAGATATTTATATTTCGCCATAAATTAACTTTTGGGATACGCATGTTTATTAGGTATTTTCAAAGCCATTTCAAACTTTAACCCGTTATAAGTATTTTAACTGATATATGACCAAAACAAACGAGGTAATATAGTGAACGAACAAGTGAATTTATAAAACATTGGTTAATGTCCTCTGCACTCACGTTCGACGCACAATGTTATTTCTGCGAATCCATGTGAATTCATGAATTTTGCAGATTCTTGTGAAAGAACATCTTTCAGTTGCAGTAGGGTTGTTGGATGTGTTGGGATTATAGCCCCACAGTCAAACGTCGCTCGTATTGAGATGTGGAGATCGCGGCAGTCACTTTGTTGGATAAAGTGCTATTGATGACATGATCGTCAGGTAATTACTTACTTTTGCAGCTGTGTAGTTATGGGACGGATCCCCAATCTTACATGAACATAAAGTTTTTCATTTCACGATGACTCAGTTTATAGATGACGACATTTTCTTGCAGTAACTCTCACCATTTAACTACCTATTCCATAGTTGTGTTCTTCGAAGAAATAAGAACATATGGTGACTTGCGAATTGAAGCCACATCACACAGTAACTCATAAACCAAGAATATCTTCTTGAATTAAACTTTTAGGATCATTTCCTAATAAATAAATTCTGAATTATGTATATTAACTTCACAATTAAGTGCGAATGTGCTTGAAGTGTCCAGAAAACTTAGTCCACACAATCCTTATTAATTTGAATCGCTGCTAGTATAAATAAAGCAAACTCATGTCGTTTTCTCTGAGTACGAATTTTGTTTCAGCTATACGGATAGAGATTAGGATGTTTCCTTAGAATTTTCCAAACTACTCACATAAAGTTTCCTCGAAAACTGTGAAACACTACTAATTCCAGTATTATTTCAACTTAATTAATTATTTGCATAAAGCACCTCAGCAATAGTTTCATGATTCATTAACTTGGCCCGCCTCAGTAGCGTGGTGGTAGTGTCTGCCGCACGTTCAAGAGGTCCCGAGTTCGAATCTCGGTCAGGATGAGTTATCTCGATAAGGTCTTTTTCCAGGGATTTCCTTTATCCTGAAAGACGAATATCGGGGACTGTAGGTTCTATGGACCTTGGGATCATTTGAGCATCATTTCAACCATTCCATTCATCGTCCGATATGACTTAACGTTGGAGGACGTAAATTACAAAAACAAAAAAATGATTACCTTTGCCTTCCATATTTCTTGTTATCAACATCAGAACAGTTCCTCAAACTAATTGGGAGTTTTAAATTTTCTCAAACCTTGAGAGAAACGCTTCTTGCTTTTATAACAACATTGAATAAGCCGTGTTCTAATATTTAGTAAGAGCCATGATTTGTAACTTAACAATTCTTATAACAGTAAAAATAAAATTGATAATACTATATTCAACAAAACTGTCCATAACGACAAAATGGGGAAAAACCAAACTGCATTGCTTGCGCAGTACGTGCATACTTCTATTTTTATTCAGTCTGAAATACACTATTTATAGTAGTTTAAAACTACAAATTACTTTTGAAGGATTGTATAATTCTGTGTTACTCTAAAAAATGTCCATTAATATTAAAAGGGTTGGATGAACACCAAATTTCATACTCATTTTAGGCAACTTTTAAACGGAGCCTTTATCCAATTCCTCCTTCCAAATGAATTAGTTGGTTATCTATTATATTCAAATTATTTTTACAAATATCCACATGACACAATTTTTGAACAAAAAAGAGAAAAATGTACCAAATCCGAATTGAAGGATTTCGATAGCATATAACAGCTACATCCAGCAGCCATCTGTCACACTAACACCACCAAATACCCTTCTATTGAAACCCCCTTCCACAAATTTAACTTGTGTGTAATCCTCTCTTTTGTTTATTTTCCAAAAACGGCTATAATGACTCGATTAAAATATGGTGTGTTTCCGCTACCAACAAGGAAAATAAAGTAATCAAGACGGTATCTCAACAGCAGCCCCGAATTGCTCTTCTTTATTATAGACTTTTATACATCAAGGAAGCCGTAACTTCCTATGTGAAAAATTCACAATATATTTTTATTGCCTTTGTTAGTGCCCGTTTCGCAGCATTATCCTTTTACTTCCTAAGTTATTTGAAAATTTATTGCTAAAGCAGATAAAATCTATAATAGACGAAAGAAAATGAATACCAGATCACCACATTGGGTTTAGAAACAAACACTCTACATTCGATCAAGTACATCGTATTGTTGATATTATAGAGAGAAGTTTTGAAGAAAAGCAAATCTGCTCTGGAGTGTTCTTGGATGTGGCTAAAGCATTTGATAAAGTATGGCACGAAGGTTTAATCTTTAAGCTCCAATGTGATCTTCCTGGCCAGTTTCATCAAATATTGAACTCCTACATAGAAGTGAGAAATTTGAGAGTTAAATATGGAAATGAATACTCAGGACTAAGGAATATAGCTGCTGAAAAACCTCAGGAGGTGTCTTGGGTCCAATATTATACCTATTATTCACTAGGGATATCCCATATCAAGATAATGTAGATATGGCCACCTTTGCGGGCGATACAGGAATGCTAGCAGTAGGACGTAAAGTAGAGGAATCTACACAGAAGCTACAGAAAGCTGTTAATAAGGTCAGTGGGTGGACAAAGAAATGACGTGTAAAATTAAACAATTTAAATCATTACATATTAATTTTACGAATAAGAGAATAAAGTCACTACCAATTAAAATAAACAACAAAACTATTCTTCAAGTGCAAAAAGTGAAGTACTTAGGAATGACCCTAGACTGTAAATTAAATTGGAGAAAGCATATAGAAACTAAAACAAAAGAGTTAAATATTAAATACAAGAAACTTTACAATTGGCAGGAATTCTGAATTTGACATGCAGAATAAGCTATTAATATATAAGCAGGTGTTAAAGCCGGTCTGGACTTATGCAATATAGGGCTGTTCCAAATTGACTAACATTAAGCATATACAGACATTCCAAAATAATGCCCCATAGTATGTGCGAAATGATCACATACATAGAGATCTCAAGATTGACACTGTCAGAGAAGAAATAAGAAAGTTCGCAGCGAAACATCGTTTACGAGTGCAAAACCTTGAAAATAAAGAAATGCAGGGTGTGTTTTGCAAGAGTGTAATTCGACGACTGAAAAGGATTAAGCCAGTGGATTTAACGTGTCACCGCAAGACTTAGGTGTAAGCTCTGGGGGTCTTCAGTGGAAAACTCACCTACACAAAGTTAAGCTATTTAAGAAAGAAATGTTACTAGATACTCTAAAAAGCTTAGTTTTAATTTGAATTGAATAAAGATAAATATAAAAATTTTACATTGTCCAATGAAAACCTTTCATCGGGTAATTAAATTATGATCGAACATAGCCACGGCCTCTCTCTACTGCGCGAGATAGCAGGTAGTCGTCGGGGAACTTAACGTCGGCAGAGGCGGTCCAGAAACTTGCCTTACAATAGATGCTGGAATTGTAGATCTTCTGCTCTAAAACAGACAGTATATCTCGTGTAAATATTTTCGCTCACTCTCCGAATCTTAGGTACTCCTTTGATCACTTGCAGAATGTTTTCCATAAGTTCCTGTAATGTATGACGATTAGAACGATACACTTTGTCTTTTAAAGAACCCCATAAATAAAAGTCACAACGACTTAGGTCAGGAGAACGAGGGGGCTACAAAATAATGCTAATTATTCTGTCAACACACACCTCTCTGCTGCATGTAAGGATTCGGCAGCTCTATGTGCTGTTGCAGACTCTTGCTGGAACCAACCATTCGATTTCTCTTCTTCTGTCAAGAGTTAACGTCTGATATGGCTCTGTATTTGTTATTACATAAAATAATATGGGCCATATTATTCTTCTGGCACCCATCGCACACCACGCTTCAATTCTCTGATCATAATGAGGCGTTTCATTAGGTAGCTCAGGTTTTCTTGGAGCCCAGTTCAAACGTCTACTTAAATGAGTGAACTTACTTGCTTACTTTCGTCAGTGAAAAACGAAAGCAATTGATCAATGAAACCCCTTGCTATAGATTGGAAAACCAGTTACAATAATCGCCACGTTTGGCTGATATATTTGGTTTTAACGCTTGCAGAAGTGTGCAGTGATAAGGCTTCAGTTTGAATAGATGCCACCTGTTTGAGAGCAGAATCATTATTTCCAGCATCGATTATAAGCTACGGATTCTACTCCGTCTCTGGTGGCATAAGTTCCCCGGCGTCTGCTGACCGTCTCCTGTAGTAGAGACCGCAAGTGGGTTCTACCTTGCGTTCACTGAACAACCGGACCGTTTCGCAGGTGCCTTGGGCTGGGTGACGAGTGGCGCGTCTGCTGCAAGAGAATAGCACTCTCACCACAGATCCAACTCGACTGACACGTGATGTAAAAAAATTGGGCAAAGAAAGTGTTCCACGTTGGCGCGACAGTTTGATGCAAATAAGGTTGGTGGCGCAGGGTACAGCAAAGATATACTCTCAGGGTATGCGTGGGTACGTATGAGTAAGGATAGTTTTAATGACACTGGAATGCCCGTTTCAAACTGATTTAATGACTGCTTCTTATCATCACATCAAACTCAAAGTAGCCGACCAAGGTTATCAATATTTCACTATGTAGAATGCTTATTACTCGATAAAACTTAATTCGTTCTTCACGTACATACGAACCGACATAAATCTTCTCTTATCGTTTCTGATCTGCCTTCGACCAACACAGAAGTAGATGATCTTCTTAATTGGCCTCAAGCCGCGGACTGTCTGTCTTCACTGTGCACAGCTGCGTGTCCGTCTGACTTTCCCTTCTTGAAGACTTTTATTCACCCTTAAACTCTTTTGTGACTATATGTCCATTGTGATTATTAGTCTCGGTCATGCCATTATTAAGGGTCCGAAGATGAGCTTTTTCGAGTGAACCAGAACTATTTTCGGAGATATAGGGAACATATTCCCGTTGAAGGTCATCATTTTCAACATCTATTGTGATTTCAGGTAAGCCAAATGTAAATTAGTTCAGTAGAGAGAATCCCGTACACGTTACTTGCCGGTTCCTTAGACGTAATTCTGGCGGAGAGCATGTCGGCCCTCTCCCGTTATGGTACCGCCGCGGGACGGTCCGGTCGCTCAGGGAACGCCCGGTATTATAATTTAACTACCCTATGCGTTGAGATTGTACTGTAGTGTTCAAAGATTTTACTATCGCTTAAACCCTACGAAATTCCCATACTTCTGTTACACCTGCAAAGAAATTAACAATATAATGATTTCTGCAAATGTTAGCTGGATTAAAATGAACCATAGCCATAGAAATAGTAGTGAAGCATAGAAATAATATAACTAATCTGTTCTTACATGAAACACACATTTAGCTTTTACGTCATTAAAATACAGAAGGTCCCAAATTTATGTATAACTCTTTGAAGTGTTATTTCTGCACAACAATCTATTAAATGGCACAAACAAACAAACCTTATTTACGTGTCTTGTGCATCATACATAACAAATCTGCATCTCTCTCTCATTTCGTTGAGGAGAAATAACAGTTCCACAAGTGTATACATCAATTTGGGACACTGCATAAAATGCATATTGGTTACAGCATAGTAGCATATTAGTATAGACATGTTGATGATATTGTTGTTATTGTTCCTGATAAAAAATTAACGACGCTTTAAAATTATAAAGCTATAAAATTCATATTAGAAACGGAAGTTAATGGATTTCTTCCTTTTCTTGATTTGAAGATAACAAGAAATAATAAATTAGATTTTGGTATTTATAGGAAGTCTGCTCATTGATAATTACA
Source organism: Mantis religiosa (assembly GCA_030765055.1). NCBI lineage: Eukaryota > Metazoa > Arthropoda > Insecta > Mantodea > Mantidae > Mantis > Mantis religiosa. The sequence continues at coordinate 7,098,508 of JAUKNK010000320.1, read as the reverse complement.
TAAAAATAAACAGTTTTAACCCCTTTTCACATAAATTTGCTGTTTTTAATAGTTTGAATAAAGAAGAATTTAATAAAGAATATAAACATATTATTAATACTGCTTTAATTAATGGTTTTAATAAAGACTTTATACAAAAGGAATTTTAAAAATTAAAATATGAAGAAATTTTGATGACATTTCTACGCTAAAAAATAAAAGATGATTAAAAATATTTGTAAATTTGTAAATTTTAAAAAATGTACTTACCATCTTTGGGTTAATAAACATTTTCAATTTTTTTTATAGAAGTTGGTATAACTTTAGTTCCCAAAAATAAATACAGTATTAAAATGTGCTACATTTGTCTACAAAAGATAAAATTCCTAATAATAAAAAATCTGGTATTTATCAGTTTAATTGTTTAGATTGTGATCAGGTTTATATTGGAATGACGAAATGTAGTTTGGAAACTAGAACGAAAGAACATTTTCGTAACACTAAGTATAAACAAACTGATAAATTGGCTATAGCAGACCATTTTAGTCATTTAACCACGAAAGAAATCCTGAAATTAAATTATTAAAACAATTAAATGGTCCGAGAGATTTAATGGTTTGGGAAAAGATATTTATTTTAAAAAATAAACATCGCCTAGTGAATTTTGACATACCAGCATTTGATTCTGTGTTTAGGTTTGTTTCCGTTTCAGATGTTGGTAATAATAAAATAACATAAGAACATGGTAACCGGAATACTTGATTACTAAGTTGACTGATGATGAAAACAAGCTGTTTTTGAAATCGATTTCCATTGGAAAGAAGAATTAACATCATTTCCTTAAGATAAGTGAAGCCTTTTGTTACAAATATTTATATTTGTGGAATATGCATTGCTTCACCGCAGCTAGCTTCATTTTCTACGTAATTATTACACAAATTTATAGCTATAATTGTATATCACGGTCAGTGCTCTTAACACTGGGTTGGCCGCGCCGTGGCTCAGTGGTTATACCACTTGACTTTAACCAAGGCGATCCGGGTTTGATCCCAGGCGACCGTAAAGTGAGACTTGTGGTGGACAACACGGCGCTGGGGCGGGTTTTCTCGGGGACCTCCGGTTTCCCACGCCATCTCATTCCACCGGTGCTCCATCTTCATCTCATGTGCCATCCGTGTCACCGCCTGCGGTGTGGTATTTAGTAAAAGCGGGCGTTAAACACTACACACTGGGGTAAGTAGTTTGTCATTCTCTCCTTTATCTTCCTTGTGATATTTGTACACCTTTGTGGTTAGTTCCATGTATTTGTTCTATAAGTTTCGTTTGATGGCCTATGTTATTTTACATAGTAATTTATTAATTTAATTTCTAGCTATGAAAACGCCCGTTTTCCTCTTTGCGAACTTACATTACATGACAGGTAAGATTTTCCTATTTGATGGTGCACTTCGAGGATGTGAAATAAAGTTTCAATAGAACCACTCCAACAAAGAGTAAATCTCCACTGACACACAATGCAACATGCAAGAATAAAAGGTACTGGCATTTTGTCGAGTTTTAACCATTTCTTCAGATAGCATACTGAACTTCAAACCTCAGCGATACTTGGCCATTTTACAGTGGTAAGCCTCTTTTTCAAAACTTTGTAAATGTTCTTCTGTACACTGATATGAATTATGGTACAAATTAAAATAAAAACTCGATAGAGTATAATCAAGAGGCTAACCTGGCTTTATCTGAGATAACGCACTGATTATTCTTGGAAGACTGAGAAGGACACTGGCGGTTTCTCGGACGTGTGCTAAGCACCAATGAACTCATCACTTTAGCCACTGGAATACGTAGAAATCACAAATGACAGATGTTATGTCCACGTGAAGTAATCAATACGTTATTTGAGAAATTTCTATTAATAAGACAAAGCCAGGTTAAACTTTTGAGTAGCAGGATAATAATTTGGCCATTTTAAAATTCACAGACTGGCTCGCTTACTGAAAAGTAAACCATTTCCTAATCCGCAATAATTATAATAAGTAGAGCTAAAACCTAAAGCCGTGCAGGTTGTGTTCTGTGATATACAAGTTAAGTGTAACCTCTACAACGAGATATTATTTCTTGTCTGTGTTCGTAATATCAGAAACACCCTAGAGGAACAATCGGTACGACCCTTCAAGATATCTTGATGAAACCCAACGGAGCGGAAGCAATGTTCACTTTGTTGAAGACCTAGCCAGTGACAGGAATGCAACACGCCAAAGAAAAGACAGTTTATTTGTTTCTTGCCAGATTCGCAGTCTGAGCGTCGCCAGGCAACGGATCGGAACTTGGCAGGCACGTAATGTTCATCGACGGAAAGGTGTCATCTGGGAGGAGGGGGGAGGGGTTTCTAAATCACGGAAATGAAATTTATCACAGAATGAAAGAAATCAGCGCCTTAAATGTGAACAGTAAAACGTGTTACGAGTCATTCACAGTAAACATTAGACGTAAACGTAACGGAAACTTTGAGACATCCAGCGCAAGCGTTTACATTGCCTGTGGTAGTGTAAGCATGGTTGCATAAACTTAAAAGTTAAACACAGAATACCGGATTTCATGTTTATTTCAAGACCAAGAATTTAGTAAGTCAGCCACATCTGTGATTGTTGTACTAACTCATTTCAGGCTTTCGGTGATCATCTGCAGACGAGAAAAGTGCCTTTCCGTTCAATGTCACAGAGAGTGATGACCTGATGACTAAAATAAATTTCAATATTGAAACAGGTTCTGCAGAAAATGAATATCGGCGTGACTTAATTTTATCGGGTGTTCGTTTTTATGTACGTTGAGGCGGTACTTGCCCAAAAAGTACCTCGTTGAGCCCTCCCGGCACTCAACACCTCATATGATAAGATATGTGACGGGTGAGGGCTACGGATGGGAGGTTTACAACAGGTCGGGGATTTTCTCAGAGTAGGTCTGCATGGATTCTCTCTTTTGAGTTTCAGGGAGTGGGTGCGTCCTGACAGTGTATGGGTATTATCACGTAGAAGACACCACGACCGTTAAATGGCATGTTTATTTATACATGTAGCCTTCCTCACTCGTCACTGTTGTGTTGATGTTATTCGCACATTAGGCGCGAGATTTAGGATTTGCCCGTTACTGTGCGCGTGATATGATTGCTAGTGTGAATCACAGTCGCGAGTGAACTTGTAAATTACTAGGACGCGCCGAGTGGTGTATGTAGCCGTGTACGCGTTGTCGTTCCTGGACGTCGAGATCATTGCTTCGCACAATAGAGTATTTCCGGAGGATCATTCAACAGCAGAGTTTGGTAACATCTAAATGATGTTGTAATGTGTGCAGTTTCTCTCACTCGCTAACACAGAGTGTTAGATAACCACCTAACGTGTGTTGCTCCGTCCATTCGCGAACACGAACTTTGATGAACTTTCCGTACTTGTTGTCCCCTTCACTCGCCACTACAGAGTGTGTTTGATAACCAACTAATATTTGCTGTTCCTTTCACTCGCCAGAACAGAGTGTTTTTTCCTAGCAAACATCAAACGTCGGCATTGCACATATTTCCACTCCTTTAGCCGAATTTTGGACACTTTAGATGTCATGTGACTTGTTACTCGTTCCTTATAGGTTGTATTTTACCCAACTCTTAAATTTCATCGCAATTTCTAATTTCTGAGGCATGTATTCCACGCAACTTTCACTTCCCCACGGTCTAGGTAATTAATGCAACAGCACGTTTGAAAATGTGTATCTTAAATCCCGGTGACTATTCTCTGATCACGCATCATGTGCAGACCAATGCATCGGCAGGCGACTCGCTGTCGCTTGGGAGTACCCCTCGGGCGATTCTTGAATAATGCCACCTTTGTCGGCTCAACGAAGGAAAATTCCTGTGAGGGTAAGTGTTCATTTTCCCGGCTCTCTTTATACGTTGGGTTCACATGCTTGCAATAAAATATATGCATTGGGATTACCTGTTTGGTTTCTGCACCTGTATATTAAATCATTATCCGCTATATTTGTTATAATTTAGCTTAATTCCTATTGTAGTATCTATCCGCCCTTAATTAAGCATTTAATATGACTTTCGCAGTTGTTATGCCAATGTTATGCCTAACAGAGACGGTATCAACGTATAATCTTAAGGTGCCCAAACGGCGCTCATATGAGCCAATGACCTCACACTGTCGTTTCACCCCAACCCCTAAATTTTGTGTTTGTGCCGTACAAGACCCATTTCCCCTCCACTCAGTCAGTGAGTGACGGTTCCTGCAATGACAGCCAAACGTCCAGCATTCCAATGTCTGATTTGTACACATCACTTATCGTGGGGTAGCCGATTTAACATTAAACGACACTATAATTATGATTATGGTAAACACGTTCTCCAATGAAGCAATTTTTGATGCATAATTTCATGCTATGATTTCAATTCATATTAACTCTATTGTGCATTGATTGTTTAATTAATACATTTCATTTGCAGGTGTTGCAAGCCTGCAAAAACTACTACATATAAAAGCGGCGATTCTTGAAGATCCTCATAGTTTCAAAGTTGTCAAAGTTTCTTTCAGAATTACTGAACTTATTGTAAAGAGTATGAAGGCTTTAAATGAGAAATTGTTTAATTATTGCAGCCGAAGAAGTGTGTCCCTATACAATATGTACTTTTAAATCAATGAGCCTAACTCGAAATACCATGACAAGATGCGTGGAAGAATTAATGAGTGATATTTACAGGAAAAAATAAAATCATTAACTTTCTTTTCACTAGCGTTGGATGAAAATACAACAGTGATGACCTGCTTAAAAATAAGCTGTGCCAATAGAGTCAGTAACAAAAACGGTGTTTCGGAGGTTTTGCTGATATTATTTGCACCAAAAAACCAACAGTAGAAGTAACTGAAGTCGCCGCCACTGTTTAGAGCAACGTAGCGAGGTCTGTGACTGCTCTCAGCATTACGTCATAGCTGCTCGATGTGTAGATGGAGGTAAAAACACTCCCCTTACGCGGTTAGCTCTGGGCACCTCTGTTATACATGTACACAGGGACGCAGAAAAGCTGGCCATTCCCATAGATCGTAAGTGCTTTGTTTAGCTAACAGACACGTTAATGTCCCTGTGTGAATTGAAACAAATAGGCAAAAAGAAAAACATAAGTACGTATACGGTATAATATTTGTTGAACGAGAAAGAACTCGCAAACAACCACCCTTAATGTAAAACACTCTGATCGTGTAAAAAAGTAAAAGTGGCGCTTCCAGTGTAAAATGAATAGCAACTACGAATGCAAGAAGAGGGTGAGAAATTATTTACCAGAGGCACTGAAATTAACAACCATAATGTTTATGTCATATGCTTCAAGGAACAGCTGGAAGCCTTGTATATAAATACGATATATTGAAACAATTTATAATATTATCCTACCTAAGGGCTCCAGTGTTCCCTGAGGTTATTAATGAGCAAGTACATATTTAATATTACTGATTCACCTGTAGTACATATGGACACAGTCGTAAATGACTGCAGTCAAGGTTATTATTCGGATGTCCTTGTTAATTTCAGTAACCACTTCGCTCCATAAGGATAATCCATTAAATAATTAAATAATGAAGGACGAAATAAATGAACGAAGGAACGAATGAACGAACCAAACAAAGGCAAGAGAGAAAGAAAGAGAGGGAGAAAGGGAGAGAGAGGGAGAAAGGGAGAGAGAGAGGGAGAAAGGGAGAGAGAGAGGGAGAAAGGGAGAAAGGGAGAGAGAGGGAGAAAGGGAGAAAGGGAGAGAGAGAGAGGGAGAAGGGAGAAAGGGAGAGAGAGAGGGAGAAAGGGAGAGAGAGAGGAAGAAAGGGAGAAAGGGAGAGAGAGAGGGAGGAAGGGAGAAAGGGCGAGAGAGAGAGGGAGGAAGGGAGAAAGGGAGAGAGAGGGAGAAAGGGAGAGAGAGAGGGAGAAAGGGAGAAAGGCAGAGAGAGAGGGAGAAAGGGAGAGAGAGAGGGAGAAAGGGAGAGAGGGGGAGAAAGGGAGAAAGGGAGAGAGAGGGAGAAAGGGAAAACGGGAGATAGAGGGAGAAAGGGAGCAAGGGAGAGGGAGAAAGGCAGAACGAGAGAGAGAAAGGGAGAGAGAAAGGGAGAAAGGAAGAGAGAGAGAACGGGAGAAAGGGAGAGAGAGAAAGGGAGACAGGGACAGGGAGAACGGGAGAAAGGGAGACAGGGAGATAGAGAAAGGGAAAGAGAAAAAGGGAGAAAGGGAGAGAAAGTGAGAAAGGGAGAGAGAAAGGGAGAGAGAGAGAAAGGGAGAGAGAGAAAGGGAGAGAGAGAAAGGGAGAGAGAGACAAAGGGAGAGAGAGACAAAGGGAGAGAGAGAGAAAGGAAGAGAGAGAAAGGGGGAGAGAGAAAGGGAGAGAGAAAGGGAGAGAGAGAGAAAGGGAGAAAGGGCGAGCGCGAGAGAGAAAGGTAGAAAGGGAGAGAGAGAGAAAAGGGAGCAAGGGAGAAGGAGAGAGAGAAAGGGAGAGAGAGAAAGGGAGAGAGAGAGAAATGGAGAAAGGGAGAAAGGGAGAAAGAGAGAAAGGGAGAGAGAGAAAGAGAGAGAGCGAAAGAGAGAGAGAGAGAAAGAGAGAGAAGGAGAGAAAGGGAGGGAAAGATAGAAAGAGAGAGAAAGATAGAGAGAAAGAATGAGAGGGAGAGAAAGAGAGAGAGAGAAAGGGACAAAGAGAGAGAAAGAAAGAGAGAGAAAGAGGGAGAAAGAGAGCAAGAGAGAGGGAGAAAGAGAGATAGAGAGAAAGAGAGAAAGAGAGAGAAAGAGAGAGAGAAAGAGAGAGAAAGAAAAGAGAGAAAGAGAGAGAAAGAAAGAGAAAGAAAGAAAGAGAGAGAAAGAAAGAAAGAGAGAGAGAAAGAAAGAAAGAGAGAGAAAGAGAGAAAGAGAGAGAAAGAGAGAGAAAGAGAGAATGAGAGAGACAGAGAAAGAGAGAGACAGAAAGAGAAAGAGAGAAAGAGAGAGAGAGAGAAAGAGAGAGAGTAAGCGAGAAAGAGAAAGAGAGAGAGGGAAAGAGAGAAAGAGAAAGAGAGAAAGAGAGAAAGATAGAAAGAGAGAGAAAGAGAGAGAAAGAGAGAGAGAGAGAAAGAAAGAAAGAACGACCAAATGGCCGTCTCACCGACTGACCGAACAAAGGAACACACGAATAGACAGACAGACAGACAGACCGACCGACAGACAGACCGACCGACAGACCGACAGACCGACCGACAGACCGACCGACAGACCGACCGACAGACTGATCGACAGACCGACCGACCGACCGTCCGACCTACCGTCCGACCGACCGTCCGACCGACCGACAGATAGACAGACCGACCGAGAGACAGACCGACCGACAGACAGACAGACCGACCGACCGACAGACCAACAAACAAACAAACAAACAAATAAATAAACAAATAAATAAACAAACAAATAAACAAATAAATAAACAAATAAATAAACAAATAAATAAACAAATAAATAAACAAATAAATAAATAAATAAACAAATAAATAAATAAATAAACAAATAAATAAATAAATAAATAAATAAATAAATAAATAAATAAATAAATAAATAAATAAATAAATAAATAAGTAAATAAATAAATAAATAAATAAAAAATAAACAAATAAACAAATAAATAAATAAATAAATAAATAAGTATATAAATAAATAAATAAATAAGTATATAAATAAATAAATAAATATATAAATAAATAAATAAATAAGTATATAAATAAATAAATAAGTATATAAATAAATAAATAAATAAGTAAATAAATAAATAAATAAATAAATAAGTAAATAAATAAATAAATAAATAAATAAATAAATAAATAAATAAATAAATAAATAAATAAATAAATAAATAAATAAATAAATAAATAAATAAATAAATAAATAAATAAATAAATAAATAAATAAATAAATAAATAAATAAATAAATAAATAAATAAATAAATAAATAAATAAATAAATAAATAAATAAATAAATAAATAAATAAATAAATAAATAAATAAATAAATAAATAAATAAATAAATAAATAAATAAATAAATAAATAAATAAATAAATAAATAAATAAATAAATAAATAAATAAATAAATAAATAAATAAATAAATAAATAAATAAATAAATAAATACGCCCGCCTCGGTAACGTAGATGGTAGCATGTCTGCCTCACGTTCAAGAGGTCCCGAGTTCGAATCTCAGTCAGGGTGAGTTACCTAGATAAAGTTTTTCCAGGGTTTTTCCCTTATACTTCAAGACGAATGTCGGGTAACTCTAAGCTCCATGCACCCTGGACTGATTTGAGCATAATTTCACCAAATTCATTCACCGTCCGATATAACTTAACGTTGGGGTGGACGTAAATTAAAAAGATAATAATAATAATAATAATAATAATAATAATAATAATAATAATAATAATAATAATAATAATAATAATAATAATAATAATAATAATAATAATAATAATAATAATAATAATAATAATAATAATAATAATAATAATAATAATAATAATAATAATAATAATAATAATAATAATAATAATAATAATAATAATAATAATAATAATAATAATAATAATAATAATAATAATAATAATAATAATAATAATAATAATAATAATAATAATAATAATAATAATAATAATAATAATAATAATAATAATAATAATAATAATAATAATAATAATAATAATAATAATAATAATAATAATAATAATAATAATAATAATAATAATAATAATAATAATAATAATAATAATAATAATAATAATAATAATAATAATAATAATAATAATAATAATAATAATAATAATAATAATAATAATAATAATAATAATAATAATAATAATAATAATAATAATAATAATAATAATAATAATAATAATAATAATAATAATAATAATAATAATAATAATAATAATAATAATAATAATAATAATAATAATAATAATAATAATAATAATAATAATAATAATAATAATAATAATAATAATGAGTAATAAAAATGATAAATAACAATAAAAAATAATAGTAAAAATAATAAATAGTCATCACCAACATCATCATCGTCATAATAAACGATAATATTCTGGATAAGTCTCTTGGTCATATTCAGGTTACTTTGGTAACGCTTTTGCATATAGTACTATGCCCCGTAGCGCCCCTAAATGAAAAGTTTTTCAAATGGAAAGGGTTCAGGACCGCGACAAATCAGATGCGCAGCGTCGCCAGCTTCTTATTCTCACTCTTTTCTTGCTCTCTCTCTCTCTCTCTCTCTCTCTCTCTCTCTCTCTCTCTCTCTCTCTCTCTCTCTCTCTCTCTCTCACTCTATCCTAGAATATAATATATCTTTGGTACTAGATATAAGGGAACCCAAATTGAATTTTTGGAACTTTTATAATAATGCGGTTGTAGAAATTAAAACTGGAACTGGCATATTCGCATGTGTTTTAAATACTATAACTATAATTATACTTTACGAATTACTTATTTTTCTAAGTCATTTTAACTTGCGGTGGATCATCCATATAGCTGTCAATGTCGCATCAAGAGACAATTCGTCATTGTCACCGTCTTCCTTCCCTGAGTCTTGCAAATTTGTGATGATAGGTTCCAAAACCTCGTAACGTGCTACTTCTTTCCAAAAGAGGTCTACTTGTTTATCTGCACTTCTCAATCTTTTGTGTTACCTTGTCAATTTCTTCGTGAATAAATCGTTCAACGTCGGCCTGTTTTAAAGTATTGTTTTTCTTTGCTACACCTCGTATCATTTGAGCCCAAATTAGCTCAATTGGATGGTTGTGGAAGGGAGCAGGCGGGTTATCTCATGCCCCATTGCAGTTGCAAGTTGATCCAGCTGACACACTTCTCCTGGACTTTAAACAAAAGAACAGCTGAATAACACTGGGTTAAATAAGCATAATCCTCAAAACATTATGTGAGGGCTGACTTTCTGCAGATATAACATTCCTATAGACTAACAGGAAGTGGTGTTTGCTCTCTCGCGAATTTAACAGACACCTTTGCTTCTTCAGAATCATTATTTTAGCACATCATATTTCCCTTCTGTGTAATTACAAATATATATATATGCACATACCTAACCAGTGATCAGATCATTACAGTGCTTAAATTGTGATGCTGCATTATAATATATTTGTGTTTTATTTTACTTGTACATATTATGAAAACTATTAGAGCTAAAAGTTTACGATTCCCTGCCTTCCTCGTGGATCACATTTGGAAAAATTTAAATATCTGTCTTGGTGCAAATAATGTTTATTAAAGATTGGATTCGCTTGGCGCTTGTCAGACTGTGCCGGACGGCCCCGGGCCACGCACTTCCCACCTAAAAACTTCCTAAGCAGCCTCAAGTGAGGAATTTTGGTCCTACAAACACTAAAGCTAAGAGGTCCAGGTTAGGGTACACGGCATACAAAGAACTGACTCAATGTTGCCCACAATAAACAATTCAAATGCTTTAGTTCATTACTACAATCCTTGATAATAACAAATATAACATTCATTATAACACTATGTGTTCCTTTTAAAATAGTACAAGGAACCAAAGAGCATCACAATATTTATAAAATTACTCGATCACAAACAGTTTGTATGAGGGTAACAAGGGTCCCGGAAAACATTTAAATTAACAGTGATGCTAGCCAGTAACTGCACAATAAGTATTTACCAAAGCAAAATAACTGAATAGAACAATTACATGAGTAACATCTCAAAAGCTTTGAATACATAAATTACTTTAGGGTAAGCCGACAGTTAAATTCCGTTCATATTTAACGATGTAGAAATTCCAAGGTAGCTAACAGTCTCGTTTTTAAACCCAGAAACATGAAAAGGGAAAAGACAAATAAAGCTTCTAGTCCGGGCACTGAAGGAAATAACCCATTAAAACAAGTCAAAGCTCACTAAAAGCAATCATGGAAACTCACAAAGATATATTATGAAAATTCCAAAACTTGGAGCACTTACCCCTGACAATCATTTCCACACCAAGCACCAACTCCCCTCCCGATTCGAAACAGTACAACTGGGAAGACTTTCGGAAATCGTCGCGCTCAAAGAGAGCAGCGGCGGAAATCCGAAGCGATCCCACATGTAAACAGCGCCTCTAATCGGGAAGACGAGGAAATGAGTGGCGGAGAAAAAAAAAGGCACAACACCCCATTTACGAGGAATGCAATATGACAACACCGCAGGAATCCGCTTGATTTATGGCCTAGTAGGGTTCAAGGAAAATCATCATCCCAATTAAAGGTCACAGTAGTGACAGATGTAAACCTGTTTCCTCTCAAGTAAATACAATAAATATAACCATTTAAGTAAGGGTGGGAAAATACGGAAAATATACATATTTAATGATAATGCTTTCAGCTTAGTTTTTCGGAGCATGGCAGCACCAAAGGACATTGCACATCAAGCTGTGAGGATCAGGTGGAAATGGAAGTACGTGAACGAAGGCATGTGAGCAGTGTGGACCCCAAAGGGAGGCCCATTTAAAGATAAGCAGAACAGATATTGATGCATTTCAGTGTAAGAGAACATTAGTGTACCGCAGTCACAAATACGAATGTTTGGAGAAAACAAATAAGATGATTAGAAAGTTAACACCTTGCGACAGAGTATACGTGAGTAATCTAAAAACTAAAATATTTTACAGCACTTTAGAACCAGTAATTGGAGTGAATTGGCAAATATACCATTGGGCAAAGAACCTACAAATCCTAATTCTAAGGATAGGGATTACGAAAGGACAAATCGCTTAAAATCATGGGGACTGCCCCTTCCTCCACATTAATAACTGTGCTTCTCCTAGAATCATAGGAGATATGCATTTAAGGCACCTGATGGGTCTATTTTATTACGTATTATTAGTATTAGCTGTTTATTTTAAAAAGGAACAACTGCAAATTAACAACAGCTCACTTAAATTCTAGTTATCTCGCAGGCAGTCAAGCATATAGGCAAGCAGGCTATTCACACTCTTCCTTGCAATTGATTGTTTTTAAGTTTTCGTTTGTCATTGTGAATGGTATGGTGAACTTTCACGTTTTTATGTTGAAGCATTATTTCCACAATGAAATGTCCTTAACGTTATGGCGTGTTTATATCCACATTGCAACTCGAGGAAATATGGACAAAAGTATAATGTTGCTGTAAGTGGAAGTACATTGAATATATTTTATTTGCAGAAGACGAAAAGAGGTATCAAATTGTTATAATGTGGAGGAGGAGGATCTGCAAATGTGGAAGAGGAAAGGGAGGAGTGAAAAAGAGATAATAATCACAAAAATTAGTATCCAAATCAGCATTTCTTTACTGTGATATGTATTTCAAGTATTTTCATCCTAAACTGTTTTCACATACATGAAAGGTTATTTCTCTTTTGGAAAAAATGTGGTGTAAGGATTTTCATTAAAATCCCACGTTAGTACTTATGTATAAAACTTGCAGTAGGAAAACTTTGACATTGGGACAACGGTCATTGTGTACACGGCATGTCGTGTGACATTATATACAGCATTAGTAGATTCTGAGGTTCGTATATTCGTTTGAATGTGCATTTCTTTCAATGTTAATATTTATTAACATATTTATATAATATTGCCAAAAATTACAAATTTTCTAAGTTCAAAATCCATTATGATAGATAACGTAAGAAAATGTGTATTTCTCGCTTTCCTTCATTTCTAATACATTTGAGATGGTTGTTTTAACATAGCGCCCAGAAAAATATTATTGATATCTAAAGTTTATTAACATTTTAAATTTTAATAGTAATGTTTAAAACATAAATATTAAACAGAACAGGAAAGCAAAACAGAACAATTTTTTGAATGTATAAATGATGCTACAATATACGATCGCAAAAAGTGGTGGTTAAGTGAGTGGAAAACTAATTTTCTCAGGGAGGAGTCTACAAGAAAGACACGAGATGACTATTTATAAGGGTTTGCAGTAACTGCAGCGAGCATTTGCACACCATTTTTTATTTTAACTGTGAATTAAAATAATTTACGCCACCATATTTGTGTTATTAACAAAAATACACTTTACTTTGTATCTGAAGATCTAAACATAATAAGAATACATAGGTCACCGGCGAAAACTAACAAATGCCGTACCAAATACACAACATTCATTAATTAAAACCACTGTTAAAAAGATATTGTACATATACTATGTGAATGTAGCCGTTTAATATTTCTTAATTTTGTAGGTATTTTATTACCTTCCCTACTAAATAAGTATGGGAGTATTGTAGATCCACGACAAGAAGGCAAGCTAGAGGAATGTGTAACTTAATCCCTTTTGCTGTACCAACAATGATTATGCTCACCTTCCCAGTTTGACAAGGATGGAAGGTTCGTTTAAAGTGCAGAAGTGTCGTCACATAGCTCACCCATACATAATACCATCGCCGCATTTACTGCAACAAACATTATGGATCTGACAGCATGGGTGAATCATATGGAATCTCATACACTCAATTTCTAGTAAACAGATCCGTTACCGGAGCAGACAAACAGTTCAAGTTCCTCTGCCCTTCATGTCCCTCTAGCCTTCTTGTCGTGGGCATACAGTATTGCATTCACCACATACCGAAACCTCACCGCACGCAGATGTTTTGGGATCTCCTACATAAGCTATTTTTAGGGAAATATCCTGAATGTCAGCTGCATAAATTTAAAACCTAAAAAGAAGTTAAAATCAGACTTGAAGTTTAATATATTCCAAGGGTACCTATAACACAAATATTTCTAGGATGTCCCATCTCAAACTACCTGAAATATAACATTTCTTTTCGAAGATTTTCTCAAAATTGAGTTTAACAAGTTTGATGAAACTCTCATGTTTTGAACTATTTTCATTACAAATTCCCAGCAGGAACAGGATTAATATGTGGAAGGTTGCTGTTGCATTGCAGATGATTCTTTCTCACCTCTGGGATTGGGTTGAATTCCCGGGTCGCGAAGTCGTCTCAGTCTGTACTTTTACTCCGATCAGATGTTCCAGTTTGAGCAATTCCTCTTGGTTTACAGCTGAGCTGCTCCAATCTGTACTCTTACCTCGGGGACGGTCTCAGAGATGAAGCCTGATCAAACTAAACTTCTACTTGTAGCTAAAATAAATGTTGTCATTTGAATTTGAGTATACAGTTATATTAACAGAATAATTGCAAATCTACGTCTCGCAGTATCTTGTTAATTCATAACTTCAAAATAATATATTTATTTTGATATATTTATTTTTTATTTTGAAGTTATGAATTAACAAGGTACTGCGAGACGTAGATTTGCAGTTGTTCTGTTAATATAACTGTATACTCAAATTCAAATGACAAAATTTTACAATTTCCTTAGGTTATTAAATACGGGTTGTTTACATATACGTATTTCCTCTATCATCGTTCGGCAGAGCGGGTCTTCCTTCTCGCTAATTCAAGATTATCGCTTTTGTCGTTGCTATGGCAAATATTTCTTCATTGGACCAAGTCACATAAAACGACCAATGTGTTCATACTAATATGGCAATTCTTACAACCTTTTCTTTACAACTTAAGCAATTTAATATTCAAATATTATTTCACATAGTTTTGCATTTCTTAATAACATCGTTAAACAAATTGATACTGTTTATTTTCTTTTCTTTATGTCCCACTTTCAATTGTCAATTTTATCCACTTTTTACCATCACTTTTATTAATTTAAGATGAATTGTATTTAACTACCAATAAAATTAATTTGAAATAACAAATCTGAATTATTTTGGTGGGGGGGGGGTTGAACTTAAAACAACTCTCTTACACACACACACACACACACACACACACACACACACACACACACACACACGTGTGTGTGTGTGTGTGTGTGTAAGACAGTTGTTTTAACACTATATATAGTGTTTTCAAATATATTTATCAAAAAGGAATTCGTTCGTTTCCGTTTGATTCTCTGGCTGTGAAAGGATAATGGTATGTCAAAGCCATCATATAATGACTAGCTTTTAAAAGTTTTGCTAACCGGTTAACCCACTGCATTTCCTTAATCCAAACATTTCCTTAAGGAAATATGTAATAAAGCTATTTATAGAAAGTTTTATGTTCATGAACATTAATTATATAGAATTGTACACGATTTTGCAATAGCTTGAGAGAGAATAAGTCGAGAGATCATGTGCATATACACAAGATTTGTTTAGATAGAGTCAACTGAAAAATTAAATGCCATGGTCGGGTTTTGAACCACGGTTCTCCTGGTTTCCATCCAGTCGCTTTAACCTATTGAGCTACCATGGCCAACGTGCCGTCCCGACATTAAATTCTCCAGTTGACTCATACAGCCTTAGCCTTAGCCTATATACGGCTAGTGTGAAGAAATAATTTCCATCAATTAACAAGATTTGTTATTGATTTTAGTAAATTTGACTAACGTGCAGAGAAATAATGGTAGCGACATGCATCCATTGGCATTTCTTTGTTAAATTAATTTAAATTAATTTTTGAAGCTCCAAAGGGAATTAGTTTGGATTATTTATGGCTTAATCTGGACGAAAATTGTGTAGCTTTGTTTAAAAGGGTTTCACGTATTCAAATAATGTGAAGTTATCCCTAAGCGAACATAAAGATTTGTAGTAAGTTAACATTCTTCTTTTACTGATGCTTCAGATTGATAAATAATTAAAGCTTTTTCCATGATCTGGTACCTCAAATTTTGCAACAAGTATATGGTAAAGTAGAAACGTCGCTCTGGGTTAGCTAAGTTTTGCGAGGGTGCTTCCTTGCTTTCTGGTCATTTCAAAATTCGGCACCTGCACTCTGATGCTGGAAGATCCTATAAATTAAATCTATTTCTACCGAATTCTGTGGCGGTGGTAGGCGAGGGAAATAAACAATGCATCCATGTTCAATTGTATTTCAGTATGCAAAAGCATAAAAGTAGTTGACTGAATTATTTGCCTTGCTAACACGTTCACTCTTTAACTTATTCTTAACTTTCCTCTCAATATCTACTTGTAATAACTAATGGAATGCTAAAGTCATTGCCGTGAAGCAATAACTCCCTGAGACTTCATACAGCTTCATTTGTTCAAGTGCTTAGAAAGTGGGAGCTGCCTTGAAGGAGTTCTTATTTTATTATATTCATGCCAACATCTCTAAAACTCTTAATTGTTTTATACAGCATTACACGAGTGTTCACTATATCGTATTTGTGCTATCATGCTCTCGACATACCTAACCCTTGGTCTTCTCTCTCCACAAACTGTCACTTCTTCCAAATCCTGCGCTACTAATGACATCTGGAAATTGTTATATGCTTCTTCCTTGTATTTCTCTGATTATTTCTCTCTCTCTCTCTCTCTCTCTCTCTCTCTCTCTCTCTCTCTCTCTCTCTCTCTCTCTCTCTCTCTCTCTCTCTCTCTCTCTCTCTCTCTCTCTCTCTCTGTGTGTGTGTGTCCCCCCCCCCTCTCTCTCTCGTCAAACTCTTACTTTTACCAACTCATTATGATTCTGAAATACATTTTCTAGTAATTTCATTTGGCTATTTAGGTTTTACTTTCCAGCGTGCACTTCAAAGTATTCCATAGTTAAGTGTCAAATACCACTACCACTACCACTACTCCATATTCATATATTTTAAAGGTTTTCCACTTTACAGCTGTTCACCCTTTGTTTCTGCTTTCCAGAGATTCCTGTAATTCAATTGTCCTTCTTCCAGTCCCCTCTTCTTCATATGAACATATATTTCCTCGTGCCACATTCTTCTGGCTCTTCCCCGCTTTCTTGTGCCAGGTACTTCCCACTTTAGGACTTGTTCAGGCCACCGTTCTTCCGGCATCCGTTGTACGTGCCCATACTACTGTAGAACTCTGCTGGACATTCTGTCTATAACAGATTCTAATGCGTCCATGCCATGTCTACTGTAGGCGTTTCTGATATGTTGTAACTTGATATCCTCATACATCTTAGAAGTCCATGCATTTCTGTCGATATTCTTTTCTGCATTCTTCCATTTAATGTCCAAATTTCGTACACATATGTAAATATATTTTCTATTATTGTTTTTAAAATTTGTCATTTAGTCTTTCTAGTCAAATTCCTATTCTATAAAATACAGTATAATCGCCTTCGTTGCACAATTTACCCTATTGATAATATATTTTTCACAAGTGCCATTCTTATCTAAGGGGGCTGTTCAATAAAGAATGATCACAACTTCTTTGACAACGTGCCTTCACTCATCCTCATAATTTTGATGGCCGTTCACAAAATAGTCTCCCCTGAATGCGATGCACTTGTCTCAACGTTTCTGCCAGTCTTCAAAGACATGTTGGAAACCATTTTTGAGAGATTCTTCAAAATCGCCTCCGCAACCTTCACCGCTGCTTCTGGTGATGGATAATGCCTCCCACGAAGGCGTTTCTTCAAGTTAGGGAATAGAAAAATGCCACATGGGGCTAAATACAGACTATAGGGAGGGTGAGGGATGCACTCCACGTTGAGTTTTGCAAGATATTCAGCAACAACATTGGCAACATGCAGCCGCGCATTATAGTGGTACAGCATCCAGCCTACTTCACGGAAATGTGGTCTTTTGTGCCTGATATGGACTTGCGATGTATTTAAGACATCCCTGTATTATTGTCCAGTTGCTGATGTGTGTGCAGGTACAACATGCTGATAAACCATTCCATGAATATCAAAGAATGATTTGACGATAGCTTTCCCAGCAGAAGCAACCACTTTTGCTTTTTTGGGGGTTGGTGATGAATGAGGTTTCCACACTGAGCTTTGCTGTTTGCTCTCAGGATCAAAATGATATACCCAAGTTTCATGAGCAGTAATTACGTTTGAACGAAACTCCGGATCTTCCTCTAACATCAACGTTAACTGCATGTTACCTCCATTGCAGTGGTAGGCCATACTGAACATATCTGAACTTGCCTGGTTCTCACAGGCGGGAGAACATTTTACATTAGGAACGTTTCATGTTTTTTCACATTAAGCTAACAGAATATAAGATTGCATTTTAGTGTGAAGAATTGTGACCGCAAACAATTATGATCATTCTTTATTGAACAGCACGCGTATTATAGATCCTAGGTACTTACATTGTTCGACACATTTAATTGTCATATCATTTACTTGCAGATCTTCCGAATTTCCTCCTATTACCATATATTCTGTTTAGTAGCATTTATTTTCAATCTTCCTACCTCAAATCCATTTATTAATTTTCTTATTGTATATTCTATATCATTTTTATCCGGCCTTATTATAATCTGGATATCTGCAAATAGTAAATTGTACAATAAGCGGCCATTGGTGTTTAATCTCATTCCCCTACATGGCTTTTTCAACTATCGCAACATTTCTTCTATAAGTATTTTAAACAGTGTAGGTGACATGCCATAACCTTGTCTAAGTGCATTTGTTGTGTGGAATTCTGCTGATACTGGGTTTTCCATCTTAATACTTACCTTACACTCATACATTCTTTTAATGAAGTATATAAGGGACTTAGGTATTCCAAAGTTTTCCATTGCCTCCTATAGTCTATAGGTACAGAACCATAGGCTTTATCAAGGTCAATGAATACCATATGCACTTTCTTCCCTTTAGCCAATATTTTTTCGGTGATCTGTCTAATCACAAATATATTATCACAATATGATTTTCCTGCTAAAGCCTGCTTGTTCTTTGGATATCTTATTTTGTATTAACTCGTCCAATCTAATTTTAATAATTTTGATTAAAATTCTGCTTATTGCTGCCATAACACTAATCCTTCTATAGTTTACCGGTTCTCGTTTGTTCCCTTTATTTTTATATATGCGACTAATGTATAATAATCTCCACTCATCCGAGATAGGATCTCCTTCAATCATTTGATTAAAAAGTCTAGTTAAAATTCTTATTATACCTGGATCACCATATTTAATTAATTCCGTTGTTATTCCTCCCACAGCTTTCCCATTTTTTGTGGTTCTCAAAACATTCCGTACCTCATCTTCTCTTACTGGTTCCATTAGATCATCCTTTCCATTATCCTGTAAGGTGAAATCCATAAATTCTTTTCTTTACTCTGTTAAAAGCATTTTGAACGTCATATTCATATAACGTACATAAAATTTCCCTTAAATGCCAATTCTGTTAGTTTCTTATCGTTTATATGCATATCTGTTTTCATATTCGTTATATTCATATTTCCTTATTATGTGGTAGGTGTTCTCCGTTTTCGCGCCTATTTATGTAATCAAACGAAACATTTAGAAGTTTCTGAAATTGATTCTAAAAATACAATTTTGCTTTCTCAGAAAAATAATAAAACTGAAGAGATTTTCTGCTGAATTTGGACTTGAAAAGAAAGTTAAAAGCCCAGTCATTCTGCAGACGCCGACCTTTTCTGTAAGGGGTGGAACGAACATAAAGATTAAAGGAGGCAGTCAACGGTGAAATGAGCAAAGGGTGTGTTAGAGCAACTAGTGTGGGAGGTATAAGGGACGTTGTGTAACAACTCCTGGCTCTTTGTATCTTGCAACATTTGCTTTTAAAGAATGCGTCAACTTTTACGGAAGTGCCCATTTCTCTTTACTTTCACCACGTCCGTACAAAAAAGTAAAATTCCACTCTTTGTAACGTTTTAAATTAGTTTAGGGATATTAAGTAATTTGTCACTTTTAGCACCAATATGGAGCGGTATTTTTCTCAGATTATTCATTTACAGTACAACTCTGATGACAAATTTTGGTGAACTTTAGACCTGTCACTCCGATCAATGATTTTGCTATACACCCAAGAACCCTTTGTGCTAAAAGTTTGAGAATATTCCTTGTAACCATGTCAGAGGGTAGAAGTGTTCTGAAAGCACCTAAGCATGCTTCAACTGTTTTAAGGAGTTATGGTTATAATGCATAAGTGATGAATATTTAAATTATATTATGTTTAAGTGTTATAATTAGGGCTATGAAGGAGCTATAAACTGTCTAACAAGGATCTTTAAAATACACTAAAATATTCAAAAAGGCACCTAATGTTCTGGAAAAGGGGCGTAAAGAATGATACCTACAAATTAATGCGTTAAATTTCAATTAGATAATTAATAAGTTTGAAAGTTCAACATACAAGTGATATTCAACACATACTACATGTAAACAATGCTGATTCTGATTCAGCAACCATTCTTGGGAAAGAAATTAAAATTGATATAATTAAATCATACTTGGACTAGCCACCATCGGGTTACAGAAGATCAATTTCAAGAAGCTTATCTCAGATGGCGTTGCATTATATCACTACAGTCGTCTCTAAACTCTTAGGTATAAAGGATCGTCTGTTCCAGAGAGCATGTTGTGAAAACTTTTTAAGAAGTTTTCTCAACATCAACGGGTGCCATTGATGCATACTTGAAACGAGTAGAATCTTACGGAGAAAAATAACCGGACATTTAGAGAGGGTTTAGTAGGTTCTTTTCCGGTGCTAATGACTTGAATAGAGTAGAAAGGATCATCTCGCCTGCTGCGCCCTTTAAGGGTAGGTCCGCTACTGTTCGGGCTCCTCAGTGACCTAGACTTGTTCTATTAAATCTTCTTCTTCTTTTCCTCTTATCACCCACCAATATCACGCAAAAAGGGGCCATCATACCCCTTTTGGTTACTCATCACACTCTCTCTCCTCATTGGTCACTCCATAGCCCTCCCTGATTGGTCTTTGTATTGGCAGCCCCAATTGGCCAATACTTCAATTGGCCACTAACGCACCAAATGTAGCACACATGAAGGCACAAATCAACCCATATGTGCACCCATCATCAGCCAGCGCCAATTGCGAAAGCACCGCTATGGACACTGCCATAACTACACCTCTAACAGACATAACAGCAGCCCCATCAGCCGCTTTAGAGGCTTCTACAGAAGATTACTACCTGACTGGAGGCGACATAACTAGCTTCTTGGGAGAAGCTTTAATAACACAACCAAGCTATCCACTATCCTGAAGTGACATACGGACATTAAAGCTGGAAAGAGCAGCAAGAACAAAATACCTAAATCAAGCAGATACGCAAATGTTCTCCGTCCCCACATCTGAGGATGTCTGCTTCACGGCCACTGCTTTTAAAATATATTCATACCACCGCCAAAGGATGGACGTCATTGCCACTTATTTACTGCAGCATGACGAGGAACATTTTAACTCTTGGCAAACGCCTGCCTCAAAAAGAGCAGCCAAGGGTCCTAAAAACATCAACATACCACCACCCACTACGTCAAATAGTTTCGCTGCTCTTGCAGAAACGAACATGTACGAAGACTACCCCTCACTGCCTGTGGCAAATCAAAAGAGGCGCAAATGCTCAACACCACCGCCTCCTGCCGAGAATATGGAAGAGGATCTAGCAGCTGTACTTGCTCCACCTCTCCTCAACCAAACTCAACCTACCTCTAATGTTCAAGGCACAACTAGATCTAACATGGTCACCCCCATTTTCTTACGAGATCCGTGCCAGGCCCGTGAGCTTACAAAAGCACTACACGACGGACACCCAGACACTAAATTCATCAAAAACATGAGCGGCTCCATCGCTTTCCTCCCTGCTACACCTGCTGACCACAGACTAATTCGCAAGTTCCTGACAGATTCTAAAGTGCAGTATCTTACCACCCTGTTACCTGAAGAAAAACTTATGTACGTTACCTTAAAAGATCTACCAATGGACATCACAGAATCAGACGTCCTGGAACTCCTGCAACAACTAGAATACCCGGTTGAGCGAGTTGGAAAACTTCGCTCAAACCGCTCCTCAACTCAACAAAAACTACCTCACTTTAGGGTAGCTCTTCGGAAGGAGCCCCGATCAAGTGACGTATATAAGGAGGCACATATGTTCGATGCCGTCATAAGGGTTGAACCTTATAGACCACCAACATCCATTACAATGCACAAACTGTCAGCAGTTCACGCATAGCGCGGCGGGCTGCCGACTAGAACCAGTGTGCTCATACTGCGGAGAAATCAGGGCACAAACGGCCAGATTGCACAAAGCTAAGCCTCTCTGATTCAAAACCTACCTGCTGCAATTGTGGAGGAGAGCACTCCTATCGATACGCTAAGTGCCCTGTTTGGCAGGAAGCCCGTATAGAAATGGAACTAAACAAACACGGACAACGCACACGCTTTGACGCTGCCCCAAAGGTACCTAAACCGCAAGGCAACCCCAAGGAAGCTTTCAAAGGGACCCGATACCCTGGACTCCCGCCAACAATAAGGCCGCAATACAAAAACTACGCCGCGGCACTCACTGCTTTCGCCTCACAACAGCAAGGTCAGCAAACTTCTGCAGTCGAACCACAGACTCCACATAATCAAATCACGACAGCAGCCCAACCCCAGACGCTCACACCATCCCAACGTCCTTCTACAATCAGGACACTTCCCGAAAAATCCCCATTCATACCTGCACCAACCAACAAGTCTGCGTGTCCAGCAGGAACAACAACTGGCGAATCCAGAACGCCCATGCAACAACGGCTCCTGACTCGCCCAGCGACAAATAAGTCCCTACCGCAGAATCCTAAACCATCCATCACTGATGAACAATTTCTCAACCTAATGTCCAGGATTCCTCTACACCCGCAGGCTGATTTTGCAGCTGCCTTAGCCGATGCATTGGCTACCCACCCCCCTACGATACCATCACAAACAATCCTGGTACATACCGTCTTCATCTTCATGGGCAACAATGGCGGACGTCAATAGTGTCATACAAAACCTCACCAGCCTACGTATTTGTTCCTGGAATGCTAATGGGTCTACGGCATAAGATACGTGAAGCCACTAACTTCATCGCTGTGAACAAAATTAACACCTTCCTTGTTCAGGAGACGCACCTAGCTCCACGGTATAAGGTCACCATTTAAGGAATGATCTGTCACAGGACTGATCGTCCGGACGGTTATGGTGGGACAGCAATTTACATCCAAAGGTACATCACCCATCACCGCCTTCACCTGCCTGCTGTTGATAGTCTAGAAAGAACGGGTATCCAAGTTGCAACCGACAAGGGACCCCTCAATATCTACTCGGTTTACATTCCACCGAGTAGAGCGATTTCTCAGCGATCTTTGGACCACATATTCACTGGCTCTCCCGCCATAGCCATGGGAGATTACAACGCCAAGAGCACTCTCTGGAACTCCACCATCACAAACAGCCGTGGACGCCTTCTAGAACGTTACATAGAGTGTAAAAATCTGGTTGTGATTGCTCCTACCTCTCCGACCATAACACACGGTGATCGTGGACCTCCTGATTGGTTGGATATAGCTCTACTGTGCAACATCCGTAGTCACCCAACAATCTTTTCTCTTCCTGAACTTTCTTCCGATCATTTTCCCATCATCCTACTCTACAAGGCAAAATTAACACCTAAATATTTACCTTCTCATGCAAATCCCCGACAAACCAACTGGAGCAAATTCTCAATTATCATGGCCGAAAAACCTGCCCATATTCACCCTTGCACAACAATTGCGGCAGCTGATGAACTGGAGGATTTCATCACCACCACCATGGCTGATGCCATGCGAGAAGCAACTCCTGCCCGCAAATCTCCACATAGTCCCCTTAAACCCCTCCCAAAACATTTGCGCCAACTCATCTCGGCCAAAAACAGAGCACGGCGAAAATTTCAAAACACGCGCCAACCACAAGATAAGAGGGAATGGAATCGCCTCCAAACCGCAGTGAAGCTGGATCTTGCAGACCACTTCAACGAAGAATGGGAGAGGAAATTATGTACACTCGACACCACCGATGTCTCTCTCTGGAGGATGTCTAAGGCTCTGCTCCGCATACCCAGCTCCAACCCGCCACTTACCGACGGCCAACGATTAGCACAATCCTCTAGAGAAAAAGTGGAACTCCTAGCCGAACACCTGGCGGCCACTTTCCATCCTTCAGAATCCCCCGACCATGAACAGGTCGCAGAAATTGAACAAAAGGTACAACACTTCCTTGCCTCTCCCTATAATTCAGATGAAGTGCACCTCACCACCATCGCTGAGGTCAAAGGCTTCATTGCTTCAGTCCGACCTTACAAAGCTGCTGGTTACGATCATATACCATACGCTGCCTTCAAGGTACTCCCGCAAAGCTGGATAGCACTAATAGTCCATCTCTTCAACAGCCTGCTCCTTCTCTCATACTTCCCCAAAAAATGGAAACATGCCAAGATTATTACCATCCCCAAACACAGCAAGGATTCTAAAAACATCGAAACCGACCGACCCATTAGTCTGCTACCAGCAATCAGCAAACTATTTTGAGAAGGTAATCCAACATCGCCTTCAAAAGCTCCTAGATGAGTTAAACATCCTGCGCCCGGAACAATTTTGATTTCGCCGATGCCACTCCACATCGCACCAACTGTTACGTCTGGTTGATGAGGTGACACACACATTCAATAATCGTCAGTACGTCGCAGCTCTCTTCCTTGACATCTCAAAGGCCTTCGACTCTGTCTGGCATCTAGGCCTCCTCTACCGTTTAATAAATTACGACTTTCCCCCCTACATAATCCATCTTGTCAACCATTTTCTCACGCAACGCACCTTTTCTGTCGTCAGAGATGACATTGCTTCCCAAACCTATTTCATCAATGCAGGGGTACCCCAAGGTAGTGTACTTGGTCCCCTGCTCTTCTTAACTTACATCAACACCCTTCCCACTATCTGGAGCTGCAAACTCTATTTATTCGCTGACGATACAGCAATCACCACGGCCTCATGTCAACATCACATAGCTGTACAACGCCTTCAGAGATATGCTACCGTGATTTCCGCCTGGTTCCTAACTTGGCGATTACGCATAAACGCCGCAAAATCACAGGCAGTCACCTTCACTCGACGCCAAACACAGGACGTTCCAGAGCTGCATCTCGCTGGAGAACACATTACCTGGAGCAACCAAGCCCAATATCTTGGAGTTACACTGGACATGCGCCTAACTTGGAAAGCCCACACCCTTTCTGTCGCCTCCAAAGTTACGAAACGCATGGGCATGCTCTATGCATTATATAATAAAAAGTCACCAATGAGTCTCAGGAACAAGATACTCATTTACCAACAAATACTGAGGCCGGCGATAACTTACACATGTCAAGTATGGGGTGCTGCAGCCCCCTCAAATTTATATAAACTCTAGGTCCTGCAAAATCGATATTTAAGAATAGCTACAGGTGCGGAATGGTACATCCCCAATAACAACATACACTAAGATCTCTCATTTCCCAAGCTCACCACCTACATCCAAAATCTCTCACATAAGTTCTACTCTGACCTACCCTCTAGTTTCAATCAACTCATCAGGGGTCTCGGGGAATATAATATAGGTCCCTGGGCTACCTACAGACACCCCAGAACCTCTCTAGGCACACCATAAACCTATTACTTTCATATTGAATTTTCATTTCTCTTCTCTTTAAAACCCAACTCACCAGAACAAAAACCAACCATCAAACCACCATCCGTTATTCATCCCTCATAAAATGCTAGTAAGGGACACTGTCCCGGGATGGCAATAAGTCGAAGGCCCCTGTTCCATGGAGCAGGGCTCACCTTCAACGACATCTCTGTGCTGTGTGTGTATGTCTCGCCTGCTGACTGCTGTAGCCAGTCTTAGAAGTGGCATTAGTTAAAAGAAATTAGAATTTACGTTAGAAGCCATTGAACTGGAAGAAGCTGGTCTAAAGAATTTATTGCTGCAAAAAAAAAAGTTTAGCGGAAGAGAGGTTACAAAAAGAATCTTTAAATTGAAAAATATTAATTCTTGTCTTTCTCTTTTTGGAGAGAAAGACAAGAATTAATATTAAAACTAGACTCTCTAGGAAATGAATTTTCTGCTCCGCTCACATCTTTGCTAATGAAGCCACAACAGTATAAGTATTTTATGATGTTTATAAACTCGGTGTTTAAACGTCTGAAATAGTTTAAATTAATATGCATCAAATTAAAACATCATTTTTCCCTTCTAGTATTTCAAATATATTTTTTAAATTGTATATTTGTATGTATCAACTCTAACCCTAATATACCACTGTGTAAAACAGGATTCAATAAATCTGGATAAAAAAATCGAAAAATAGCTAAAAACAAAAAGGAGAAATTAAGATTCTAAAAAAGGACCTTTAAATAAAAATAGAGCTAAAAGGGCAAAATATAAAAACAATTCTGCACTTTCTGGCCCATAGTGACCCATGATCATCCTAGCCCTATTCATCTGTATGGTCATCAGAATTTATCCCCCAATTTTCATTTTTATCGATTTTTTACCCAAAGCCTTGCTTAACTAATCTTGGGCCACTGAATTATTGAGAACAACTGTATCTGATGCGGTCAAAGAAATGATATAACGAGGAAGAACAACATTTGATTTGTGATATATACAATTTGAGCAATAAAAATTATAATGACAGTTATAAGTTATTTGTCACAGTTTAGTTGTCATATAGTGTTATATGTAGTACTCTAAAATGATTAACAAATTCCAAAAAATATAATGTATTAGCAATGAAACCACAATGTGCGTAGAAGCTTATCATAGATAGGCTTTACCGTATCGTAACGTGGTTGGATTGCTCGATGCACTTCGCAAAGGAAGGAATGACGTTCATTACGACATACATGAAAATGGTGGAAGAACACCGCTTTTAGACCGCACCGTGGCTCAGTGGTTAGACCGCTTGGCTCCCACCAAGGCGGTCCGGGTTCGATCCCAGGCGACCGCAAAGTGAGATTTGTGGTGGACAACACGGCGCTGGGGCGGGTTTTCTCCGGGATCTCCGGTTTCCCCCGCCATCTCATTCCACCGGTGCCCCATCTTCATCTCATGTATCATCAGTGTCTTTGCCTGCGGTGCCCTATGTAGTAAAAGCGGGCGTTAAACACCACACATTTCATAACACCACTTTTGACTTGTACTGAGATATCAGTGGAGGCTTGAATTGGTACCAGTCTGGTTCTGCACATTAAAAAGAGGTTAGAGATGAGGAATATCTGCACTTGGGGTGTTTTACATAATCTTAGAGGAAAACCTCTGGCAGAGAATGGAAAAAGCCGACCGCTCATAGACACTTTTTCCCTTTGATGTATTGTAACTTCAAATAAAACCTGGATTCCATGCCAGTCGAGAGACCTTAATGATTCCCACTGACCCCATCCAACACAAATCTACATTGTCAAGACCCACTTGATTAGCTACAAAATAAGAATGTACATAGGCATAGCCAATACAGTGATGGTGCTCTCTTGGTGTTGCCAGTTCCACTGATCAGCCGACAGAGGTGGGAGATTTATCTGTCTTTGTCCCTCTAAAACCGCCTAGCTCGTAAGCTGAGCTCCGTTATCGCTTCGCGGTGTTGCAATTATAATACAAACATATCCTTAAATTCTATATAAAGAATAGTATGAACGCCAAAAACATTCAAACTAATATTTAAACATAATTCTTGCTGCAGTGATTTTGATTAACCCAGGTTTCATCCAAATAATGTTTGGGGCTGGAATCACCTGTGCTTTTAACGGTGTGCATTTCACACATAGCTTTTCATCTTGCAGCAAAAATATCACTTCTTTCAAGCAGAAATTTTCGAAAATCCTTGGTTCTATGTTTGAAACCAAGAAATTTTAAAATGCTATACACAGAAGATACAAAACCGGCATACTCTACGAGGGCTGTTCAATAAAAATGACAACTATATACGGTCATAATTTGTTGCACTAAAATACAATCTTATTATACTCTGTTACCTTAATGTGAAACAAACATGCCGTAATAGTTTCATTGTTGACACTGCTGATTCCCGTCTGTGACAACATGGCAAGTTCAGACAAGTTCAGTATTTGCTGCCACTGCAATTGAGGTAACACGCAAGGAACAATATGTGGCTTTGAAATTCAGCTTTCACCTCAACAAATATTCAGTTGAGGTCTATACAATGTTAAAAGAGGCCTATGGAGAGTCTGATATTCCCTACATCACAGCTCGAAGGTGGTTTAAAATGTTTAAAGATGGGAGACAGTCAATTTCAAAGGAAGGTGGACTCCGTGCTCCAGTTACTGCTCTTACGGAAGAAAACATCAACACTGCTGCTGCCATTATGATAGAGGATCGACGAATTACCTCAAGATCACTTTCTGAAATACTGATCATTTCATTGTGTGCCACCCATACGTTGGTGACAGAAACATTACACATGAGACCTGGTTGTGCGCGATGGGTTGATTCCCGAACAAAAGGACATTCGCAAGTAGGTCTGCATGCAGTTAAAGTTGGTGTTAGAGGATGATCCGGAGTTTCTTTCAAACGTAATCACTACTGATGAAACTTGGCTACTTCATTTTAATCCTGAGAGCAAACAGCAAAGCTCAGTTTGGAAATCTCCATCACCAACCCTCCAAAAAGCGAAAGTGGTTCCTTCAGCTGCGAAAGCTATGGCCATCTCATTCATTGATATTCATGGAATGGTTTAGCAGTGTGTTGTACCTACACACATATCAGAACTGGACAGTACTACAGGGATGTCCCGAAGACATTGCAAGTCCATATCAGGCGCAAAAGACCACATTTCCGTAAAGCAGGCTGAATACTACACCACAATAATGCGCGGCTGCATATTGGCAATGTCGTTGCTGAATATATTGCAAAAATCAACATGAAGTGCACTCCTGACTCTTCCTATAGTCCGGATTTAGCCCCATGTGACTCCTTTCTATTCCCTTACTTGAAGAAACGCGTTCGGACGAGGTTTTATCCATCATCAGAAGCAGCGGTGAAAACTGCAGAGGCGATTGTGAAGGATCTCCCAAAGATGGCTTATAGCATGTCTTTGAAGACTGGCAGAAACGCTGGGACAAGTGCATCATATTTAGGGAAGACTATTTTGAGAAGTACCATCAAAATTATGAGGATGAGTTAAGGTACGTTGTCAAAAAAAAAGAAGAAATTGTGATTATTCTTTATTGAACAGCCCTCGTATTTTATTCCTCAATGAATTGGCCATCCCTTTCGCATTTGGATATTCACCCTTGTCTTATAAATCATAAATTAACCCACGTAAACCACACATTTGAAAATCCTCTAAGTTGGTAGCACGTTTTTTCATTGCTCAGTGTTTTCCAGGTAATAAATGCAGGAACTTTTAATTTAGTGAACTGTTTGCTTCTTTAACAATGTCCATCACATGACACTTGCGCACTATTAATTGTCGACACTGAGCGAAACTTGCATGTTTAGAAACTTATTTAATTGACAGCTGCGTGAAAAACGAATACCCATGGAAGATAGTATTTTTAGGTGCCTATGTCAAATCTTACAAATTCCCTTGCAATCACTACTAACGACACTTGCCAAGCGACATATTTATTAAACCTGGAAATATGTTTGCACTCTTAACAGATCACTACTTTACTGAATGCAAGTTACAAAAGCATCAGCACGTGTCTGTTTTTCTTCATAGGCCGTTACTGATTATTTTCTTTCTGGTCAGGTACCTTATCTTCCCCTATCTCCGAAACCAGATGTGACAAACATGGAGTTTGGACGGGCTCCCTCAGAAAAAATTGCTCTGTGACATGAAAACAACAAAATAATTCTGTAATTAGTATCTTTTAAACGCGCAAATAAATTAACCATAGGGTTTAGCAAAGCGAGCCGCTCCACGTGTTTAACTGTACGTCACACTCACCGCACTGGCAAGTCAACGATAGATCAACCACGCCTATCCCCGCTTTATGTCCATTCCCATTTTGCAGTTGCTCTATTCGTATCCATTGATACTGATGACGGTGTCCTAGACGCTTATTCACTTTCAGCCAAAATGGTGAATGATAGTTATTTTCCGGAACATTCATTTGTGTGCGTTATAAATATCATACTCTCCTGACCTCTCATCCTGTGAAGTATGCTCACTCTCAGATAGTCACCTCTACAATTACTTTACTTTGCAGAAGGAACAGGGAAATTATGCAGCATTCTTCATACTGTCTAAACCTATGTGATATTGACCTTTCCAAAAATTGAATTAATTTTTAGAGAAGTTCAGTTTAGAACCAGAGAGGTACATATGCCAGCAATGAAACAATCTGTTCGAAAATGGTACAGTAAGACGCCCAGGATGACGCTCTGTGTGTCAGTGGTTTCTTCAAATTTAAGAGCATTTCTGAGCAGTGCAGGAACAGATCTATTTGTAGGGAATTTTCTTTCTTGTTAATTCAAATATGTCCATAAACTATTTAATGACATTTACTACATCCTATTTTAAACATGTGAAGTATCCGCTATGTTCAAGGTGGTTCGGAATCCACTGTATAAGCTGTAGGTTCTCTCACCTCAACGTCATCTTCATTATCACTCTATCATTGGAGGTAGTGCATCCGCCCTCAGGGGGCCTCTACCTAAGAAATGGGTCCAGAAATTACGTGGTGAGGCGAGGTTACTCCGAAGGCCAAGCTTGCCATACGGGGCGTGTTGGTAACCAACCAACCAACCAACCACATCATATTTTAACAATTTCTACAATTTATTACGCTAACTAGCAATTGGTCTTCAAATTATGTACATTAAAACACAATGTAAATATTAATGGGCAAAGTTCAATAATAGACACGTAATCATGGTTGGTGGGTGCTGCCTCCAAATGCCTACAGCTGTACTACATAAGGGCTGTAGTTTGCTACCTGCAAGGTCTCTACATGAAGTCTAGTAATAATTCAACTTCATTTCCTTTCGTTCTGAAGTTAATGCTTAGAAACAACTCTACCTGCCTATTATAAAAAATGATTTAAGAAAGAAGGGAAGTTCACAAGAAATGCCCAGAAAATTTAAAATAAGCATATTGTTTGACATGCAAATATCTGAAAAGTATGACAATTTATAAAAGCTTTAGACTTGCTTTCAGAAAATGGCATTTTCGAAAACATTTCCCTTTAAAATTTAGTTTGGAGAGAGAAGGTTTTTCCTGAAATTATTTAAGACGCATTCGAAAAGGCATATTTAAATAACAAATTTTGAATCTGGCAGTACTGCTCAGAAGCACACAGCCAGATCTTTTGGCAAGAATGCTATTTAAGAAGGTGCCTCAAAACAAGTAGATCTTCGTCGAACTTCGAGTGTAAGAGTTTTAGCCGAAATGGCTTATTTTCCGTACTTATTACAGATAATACAGAAAACAAATATAAGTTTGTGAACAATTGCTGTGGCGTGTATACGTTTTGGGTTCATAAATTTTACTTAAATGTGTCTTTATGAAAGAAACGGCCAATGTGTTATTTTTTATGAAAAATAAACCAGCAGCATAAAACAAACGAGTCTTCTGTATCCCTACCTATTCATATTAGGCATTGATAATAATATAGCGTCTATTTTTCTTTTAATAATATGTCTTTTTCAGTGAAATTGACTAGGTTGTGAAGAAGTGTCATCTGAAAAGTGTATTTACTGAGATCATCTTTAGTTTTGTAACTGTTAACTTAGGTAGATCCTTTCCCTTTTCACTAAACTGCGCTTTCGTTTAATGGAAACTTGATTGCTCGCGGCTGCTTCCGTCACTGTTTGTGGTGATGTACTCCATAACCTTTGTTTTTCCATTAATACTTTCTCCTGCGTGTTGATAATAAAGTGGTACACTCAAATTAACCTCAGGCGAAATACGTTTTATGTAGTGAAGCATTTGAAATGTCTCTACAATAAGAAGCATGGAGGTAACAAAACCGACAGAATTATATTTTTATGCTTCAGTATGGTTTCAATGTGTTTTCAAAAATGTTTATAAAAATCCTAAGAGTAGTTTGGCCTTAGGATATATGTCATTATATCGCCATCATAGTTCTAAGTAAATGTGCTTAAGTCAGAGAAATCACGCAATAGATCCTGAATATTGTACCTAAAAGAGCTGTGAATAGAGCTGTCGTAAAATTGCCACGGTTCCATTTGGCAAAAGATAAACAAAGAGCTTAGAATTTTTATATCATCAAATTAGGAAGCTAAATACTTGGGAATCACTTTAGACTCGAAGATGAAATGCAATCAGCATTAAAAAAACATAAGTGCGTAAACAACTTTTGAGGTACTTAGACGTTGTCATCGATAAAACATGAAGCACTGACTTGGTTCCTTCAAGTAGGTTTTAAATATCCATTTAAAACATAATATAATAGTATATGTTGCTGCAATAGGAATCATGAGAACGATTCCTTCTGCAAAAATGGAGATACGCTTGAACCTGATTCCATTATGCTTGGTCGTTATGGAGGAAAGAAGAGCAGTCTTAGAATGCAACATGCTAAGCCATTGGAAGCCCGCCTTGGTAGCGTAGATGTTAGCATGTCTACCTCACGTTCAAGAGGTCCCATGTTCGAATCTCGGTCAGGGTGAGTTACCTGGATAAGGTGTTATCCGGGTTTCTCCCCTTATCCTGAAAGACGAATATCGGGTAACTCTAAGCTCTATGGACCCCGGGCTCATTTGAGCATCATTTCACCCATTCCATTCATCGTTGGAGGACGTAAATTACAAAATAGCCACCTTAAAGGAACTATCACTATACTTATACTTACATATAACATGCTTTAGCTAAGAACAAATTAATTCCAATTGTGACTGTGTGTGTTCGTAAATTTAAAAGCCTAGTTTGCAGAAAAACACTGTTTTACATTGCTGAGCCACAGGATGACGTAATATACATCACCATAGTCTCTCGTGGCTTCACCACACGTACACAAACAAAAGAATTCACCTTCAAATAACTAGTTATTAGTTCTCGACTCCACTTGGTACAGTTCAAATGTCTACACACACAGTAGATGGCTCTAGCGACTCTGTTCCTCTTAGCGGCTCCCTGCCGACACTGTCTAATCCAGTCCAGTAGCTTTTATAATCGAACCATCATTTCTCGAAAGTTGACAAAGTTTCTCGAGTCCTCACGAAGCTTCACGGACTTTCGTGGTGGAGCGAGAACGTCCAGAATATCTCCTTCTCTTTCTAACTCTGTTGCTCTCTCACTCTCTCTCGGCAAGTATTCAGCGCTAGTCGGTCCGCGGATTTGGCTTGTGTGTGTGTGTGTGTGTGTGTGTGTGTGTGTGTGTGTGTGTGTGTGTGTGTGTGTGTGTGTGTGTGTGTGTGTGTGTGTGTGTGATTTACGTCCTCCAACGTTAAGTCATATCGGACGATGAATGGAATGGGTGAAATGATGCTCAAATGAGCCCAGGGTCCATAGAGCTTAGAGTTACCCGACATTCGCCTTTCAGGATAAGGGAAAACCCCGAACAAACCTTATCCAGGTAACTCACCCTGACCGAGACTCGAACTCGAGACAATGCCTCGCGACAATATCTTAGGGGACGTAATCTCCTGAAAAAGGATTTTAACACGGTAGAAGCCTTTCATGGTAAATTGTACCGTTGACCATCAAAGAACAAACTGAAACAGCCCAGTACATTTTATGCTCACGGAGGCTTTAACTTACAGGAGACATGTTCCTTTTAGGAAAATGCTTCAGAACAAGAGAACTGATTTTAAAAAAGGTAAAGGTACCACAGTAAGTCCAAGCCTGAGTGCGTTCGGAAGAATGACGCAAATCTGTATGAACGAAAAACAGGTCAATAAGTGTATATGTATTATCCTGCTTATTAAATGGTCTATTCATCATCACACATAAAACAGAGTAAATGCCATTTACATTACAATATACATATATATTAAATATTGCATACTGTTCAGCAAGAATATCTGTATATAAAATGCATTTTTAGAAAAAGGATTTGTATGTCCAGACATATATGAGTATTTGTCTCTGAACATGTATTTCTAAGCTAAAACTACTTTAAATACGAAACTTTGCCTCCCAAGGGTGTGATACAAAGATTTTCAGCAAAATCCCCCATCTTGGTAAATTTTTCGTTACTTTTGTGTAATTTAACGTGAAGATGAAATAAAATCACAGAGAAAGTAAAAGAAATTCATTTCATCGAACATCTAACGTACATAAAGAAATTTAATTAAACCAAGGTGTTAGTTTAAAATTATTATTGTACACAGCTAGTGTGAAATTACACATTTTAGTTATTAATTAACATTGACAAAGTTTAGCTCCTTTATTATAAAGTCCGAACGTTTAAATCAATTACAACAACGCTAGCATTATAAATAGCCGAATGTGCTAGATTGCCCTAAAAAAAGCAGCAAGAAGGTACAAAGATATCATGTTCCAATTCCGACATGCGTTATCTCTACATCTTTCCCTAGAAAGGTGGATCATCTAAAACCTTATGAAAGTTGCTCTTATTTTTCCTTCCCCTCTGCCTTTCTTTGATCCTAAGAATTGGTTGTACTCAATAAACATGGAATATTGGTTTTACATATTCAGCTCTTCTCTCTGAATTTGAAATCATTGATAAACAAAATATTTGTTTGGTTTGTGTCATATGACGTGTACTTTAACATAACATCCATGTGTGTATGAATAGAGTAAATAACTGATAGCGAAAGCCTTGTGAGTGCAGGATACATTGTTTAATTTGGGTGCAGATACTAATGAATATTATTCAAGATAGTGTACACTTTAATATATGAAGAAAAGTGAAGGTAAATTAAAATTCATACTGTGAAACATTAACTTTAATATCATATGCTTTAGATTGAATATGTCGCTTTATAATGACTTAAATCAATTTTTTAATTCTTAAATAGCATTTGTTATTCAAATTTGAATTAATAAAAAGTATGCTAATCGGAGATTAATGTCATGCCGTCGCCAAGGGAAACCAGGGACATTCCTAGCAGCAGAGCTTGTAAAGAGGACTTTAACAGTTTTAGGACTCCTCTACTGCAGCCATCGTTAACACAAAGGTCACAAATAAAACGTTATTCAGAAATGGGTATTTGCAAAATTAAGGTCAGGTCACGCTAGCTGTTAGAATTAATATATTCCTGCACCAAACACAATTTTAATTGCTGGTCATAAAATGTACACGTGACAGTTAAAAGCATTTACTGCTTGCTGTAAAACGACTGTTTTCTGAAAGCAAATGGCTGGAGTCATCAAGGATATCAAAGTTTTATAGAAGGCACGACAATAAAGGATCGGATTTGTTTTGTAGCGATTGATTCGTAAACCAATCTACTAATCTCCATTAAATCTTGAACCAGCGATTTTATTAGATAATGGTAGATCCAAGACATTTAAGAGTGTATATATAATGGATTTTATATTCCCCCTTTTACAGTCTGATGTGTCATTACTTTGTCTTGAATTCTATTTGCGTTATATTTTACAACAGTAGTAAATACACTGAACTTTTGTTTTCTTCCTAAGTTGTGCTGTTATGAAACGTTAGGTGCAGTGTTGGGGAATGGGAAATTATTTTGAATTTTGAATTCCTTTCTTTGTGTTATATTAAAACGTTTGTGCCGGCAATAACTTTTAGACTTATACAAAGATATAACGATGTAATAAGATTAAGCGTTTTTCATCTTACCATGAATATGATATAAATAGTTTAAAACCATTAAGAACATATAAAAATAATGTATTAAACCTTCACATTTTCAAAGGAGAGGAGATTTGATTTTCAGATAAATACCTAGCTATTAGATATTTAGTACCAAAATTCCAATCCCATCCGTAGAACTAGAAATATTATATCGGACAGTACATCATTTGTCCAGCATGATAGTGACTATTACTCAAGAACTTCCAACATTCTGAAGAGCGCATTTCTCATTTATAAGTTAGATTGCACAGGTAGGCCACTAAGCATTGTCATCCACGAGTAACTTTCAAAAGTAGGAAAGAAACTATGAAGTTAAGATGACTGTCTACCATGTGCTGACGAAATTAAATCAGTCAACCTAACGTAACACTCGAGTAGTCGCGTGGGCTACATATGTAGCCCAGTGATTTTGTTTTTGCAAGTGCCCATCTTCTGCTGCTTTTATCTTGGTGTGGGTTTTGGTAGCTTCTTGACGCAGTGTGTTCTAATTGGTCAGTTTGCTACAATATATTTTAGGGCTACATGTTGTGACTTTGTGGATTCGTAGAATTAAAAGTTCAATTTGCTGGAAATCTAAATGTTCTTTATTTATGTAGAGATACACTGTTCAATTCTCACGCAGCAACATTACATCACCTACACAACAGTGTCCTAAGGTCTATGACAATAACAAACAGTGATAACTGATTACATTAGCTCTCATTGCAACACTCTTGTTACACAACTGTCTTTACAACAACACTCTCAGCTATTCTCTGCTTACTCACTCTGTTTACAACTTGCAACTCGACCCCTGGACAGTCGTCGCCTCTTTAAATACATGCACCGATAATTCTAATATGTTCCAAAATAAACCAGAACCCGAACAGTCTCTATCAGTCAAGAAGTAACTAGAAATTTCTATTTATCTCAGTTTGTTTGTTTCGGCAGACCTTTATCTGCATGTTATCTTTGTGTACACAAGCCGCACGATCGTAAACTGATTATGCAAGCTCTTTATTACCGTGAAACAATAGCCACCGTCTGTTTTATATTTGTGCCGAAACCTTTATGCCTGTTGCCGCGACAATATGTAGCCCGCGCGACCACTAATGTAACAATTCTTAAAATTCACTGCATAGGTTTTGGCGGCCGGTGTGCATAGTAATGAAATCTTCCGGGGAAGCCGCGTCTTGGTTGTTTGCCGATGCCTGCTGGGCTGTCAAGAAGAGCACTGAAGAAGCCCTACATGGTAGGGCGAAACGTTGGCTTTCTAAGAAAAAATGTTGTCGTGCGCGAGTTCCTGAGGACGATTTGATAATTAAAAAGTGGCTTAATGAAGCTCTAAATGAAAGTAGAGAAAGTGACAGTGTACTGTTTCTGACTGATGTCTTAGGAAATAATAGACAAAACAGTAAGAAATTATGGAATATTTCCAAAGGTGTTGGAGTGGAGGCATGCTACTTAGCTATGAATCATCACAGGCATTTTTTCTCAATGCCCTGCCTTCAGTTTGATGAAGTTGACATAGGTTGTTGACATACCAATGTCAAGTATAAAGTAACATCTGAAGCTTTCCTGGCGACGTATATGCTGAATTTCTTCTCGGGCAGCTTAATCGTGATGCTACGTTTCACTTCAGCTCCTCTTGGAAACCGACCTTTAAAATGAAATCCGTCGATTTAAGAAGCAAAGATCAATACAGCTTGATAATCAAGTTAGGTAGTTATGTTTCTTTGACCCAATTAATTTTCTATACTCACGCCATCTCCTGGCTTAGTATTTAATTTACTGAAAACAGTGTTTTGTTCAATAATGCGAATTTTGATAGTGGTTTGTCTTTGTTTATATTTGTGTTACATCCAGTATTTCATTTGTGGTTATAACATTTAATAAATGTCCTGATGATGGGAGAGATGCACACTACCGAAACGATGATATCCAATCGTCTTTTCACCTGGCTTGCTGCCCGAGAAGAAAGTGAGCACATTGCCAAGTACGTTGCTCGTAGCACAAGACGTTGATCTAGGATCATTTTGTTTGACTTACTCAACATAAGTGCGATTAATGTCATGTGAATTTTTTCTGCGAATCAGAAGTATAAGAAAACCAAATGACGCTTGTTTCTTGAGACAATATCCTGGGAGCACATAAAGCCTCAAATAACAAGAAGAGCAGAACTAAACACTATACTAGTCTCACTAAGAAAGCGTGATAAGATTCTTCTCCGAATTGAGGAAGTTCGCAGAACCCAAGTCTCACAGGCTGATAACAAGGTAAGGAGGTGCTACTTATATAGAAGAAGCAAGGATAAATCTGCCAGGAAGAGTTGCAGCATGTGCCTAAGAAAGATTTCCAATAATCATCCAAAGAGTGTGTGCCCGCCTGGGTAGGGTAGATAGTAGCATGTCTGCCTCACGTTCAAGAGGTCCCGGGTTCGAATCTCGGTCAGGGTGAGCTACCTGGATAAGGTTTTTCCGGCGTTTTCTCTTATCCTTAAAGACGAACATCAAGTAGCTCTAAGCTCTATGAACCCTGGAGACATTTGAGCATCATTTCACCCATCTCATTCACCTATATGACTTAACGTTGGAGGACGTAAAATTGCAACAACAACAACAACAAGTGTGTAAAGAGTGTCTACAAGAGGAATAATTTGAAAACCAAATAGTATTTTTGCCTTGTGTCATATTTTGAGACTATAACTAGACATCCATACAGTGATTGTTGGAGTAATGTAAACATTTAATACATTTTATATCAGATATTGTTGTTTTCAATGTTATTAACTTGAATACTATGATTCAGGATTGTAAATGAGCACTATAAACGAGTTTACTGTATATTTTAGATGACACATGGCATAATTTAATACCAAATTACCTTGAACCAGTTCATAAAACTCAATTTGAGTATAAGTAAACACTATAAAGAAATAAAGGAATGTCCCAGAAGGTTACTAAAACAATTATAAACAGTGCATAAATTCTAAATAGGCTACATATGTAGTCCACGCGACCACTCACGTCACAAAGCATCACGCAACTATTTGAGGATTAACCGTCGCAGTATGGCCACGAACATGGTAAAGCGAAGTTAAACAGAAAAAAACTGGAATTTGCCAAAATATTAATTTACATTTTGAAACCCAAGTTGCGATGCTGCGGAAATGTACACAAGAAGTATTTTGAAATAGGTACATTCGACTGCACCAAAACGTGCCGATAATTTTGGTTTACTTGCTTCATTACTTAAAGTTAGCACGAACTACTTATATCTTCCTTACGAGCACTCGATTAGTAAATGTTTTATTTGTTGATAGCTGAAGCCGACGCGCCTATGAGGCTAGATCGGACCTAGGGGAAACCTGAATGTGGAGAAACAGGAAAAAGTTCACTGAAAATATTGCATCGGCAGTTAACATCAGGGGAAGACAGGTAGCGGCGCTGCGATGTCAGCTTCGTCAGCTCTAACCGCCAAATATGCTCCCGAACGAAAGGCAGGCTACCGTGTGACGTCACCGCACAGATTTCTGCTGTCCAAGAGGAAGGAAACAGTTTGATGTGCTGGGGTTCCGACAGTGTATGAAAGACAAGAAACCTATCGACTATTGATAGTATGTACAACTTACATCTTGAGTGTTGTAGTACTAACACTGACTCCTTTAATTACACAATTGGTCACAGTTTATAAACAATTGCATTTTGGCTTTGTGCTATGATAAAAATATATAAAACTTCAACTCGTAGTTTATCTGATGGTCAGGTATATTTTAAAGTAATTATATCTACAAAATAGAGGAGACCCGTTCAGAAGAAAATTGCGTGGACATTTTCCGACCCGTTCTGTTTCATTTTTCATTAACTAGTTTATCAATGTCAGGACGTAATATCTAGGAAATTTGTAATCGTAGGCTGCATGATAGATTGTGATCCGACAAGATACTTCGGGGTTTGGACTTAGCTCATTTCATAACAGAAAAAAATTGTTAGCACACATATGTCAAGCCAAAGCAACAGAGTGTCTATGCGGCAAGTGAATAGAACCTCGGAAATCTGGTTTAGGGAACATTCTTGTAAAAATCAGCCAAGTCTTTCTTGTGTGTTTATTTGTCCTCCAATAAATCGTCACATTGTAAATTTGGCTGTTTCGTTTGGTATGTGGCAGCTACATTGTACATCGAGTTCGCTAAACCAGACTGAGCCCTTAGATTCTGTACTCTCAGTGCCATTTGTATAGGCAACTTGGTACTACACGGCTCTTGCCTGACGTCACACGCACTGCAGGCCTAGCTCCTGGCTGAAATACGTCACAACTCTCGAAATTGGCTTCCTCTGGTTAACACAATTCCTTGAAAAGATCCTTCTCTTACTCGTTTCATTTCTGAAGTCTTGCACTCAAATATTAATGGACATAGATAATTGAAGGAAAATGGGTGGAGTAGGACAAACAGCAGGTGAAGAGCTAGAACCTGGTAAGGGATGGTGCTGAGCCTTCTATAAATGCAACATATTCTTGTACATTAAATTCGCAGGATATCTACACGGCACAAAGACTAGAATCATATCTAATATTCTCTCTAACACTGTAAGTTTACTCTCCATTGGATATTAATTTGAACAAAGTACTTGAAAAAAATATATCCTGGATAGGAGTTAATATCGATCTGTGGCACACTTTCACAATGATTGATTACATTCTAAATTTATGACCAAGTGGTTATTTATACAGAAAAATAGGATTACATATAAAGTGCAAATTTAATTCCCTGGAGGTTTTATTTAGTAGTAATGTTGGACAGACGATCATAGTTCCGTACTCTTACTTGCATAAGCTGCATGGATAACTTCATAGATGACCTTGGTTGGTGGTTCCATTCCTGTAGCCAGAAATTTTTATTTCCAATTTTTTTTGTTCTAAGATATAAGTTTGGATCGTGGCAGTGAATATCTAATTCTTTGGCGAAAACATGCCAGATTTTACAGTATAGATATGGCCTAATGACCTCTGCCATCTTACTCGCTCGTAGAAATTTATGTGCCTTCTTTAAATCATTTCTGAATTATACAATAATAAACTTACATTCATGAATTCTGCACATTCTGTTTCTAAATACTGTCTTAGCTTTGGGGTTGTCCGTTATAAACTTCCACAACAATTACTTACCTGGAAGCAAAGAATCGCCAGATAAACAAATAATTACCTTGTATTCACATATATGAATTGTATAAGACGTTATTGTTTCAACAGGCAAGTTGTTTTATTTCATAATGACTCATGACGTTGTAAGCAACATAACAGTTCCAAATCTCTATATAGTTTTGAGAGCAGGAACTGAACTGCTTTCAGTTTCTGGAATAAATTCTACATTTAGTATTTTATAACGTTGTGAACAAACCTCAACAACTGTATTACGTTGGTATGGTCTGTTTCCCGCTCTAGGCTTACACCGCACATTTTATCCTGTTTTCCAGCTGCAAATCTGTTTCACAGATAGTGAAAAAGTAATGCGTAATGCGATGTTTACATGGTTTATTGCGAATGAAACATTTAAACAACTGCGGTTTCCCTGACCGTATCTAACCCACATCGAACATGTTACTGCTATGCTCTAGGCTGCAGGTATAACACAGTATTGC
Organism: Mantis religiosa; assembly: GCA_030765055.1. NCBI lineage: Eukaryota > Metazoa > Arthropoda > Insecta > Mantodea > Mantidae > Mantis > Mantis religiosa. The sequence continues at coordinate 7,057,304 of JAUKNK010000320.1, read as the reverse complement.
GGATTTTACGCTAAACCTCACATCTTTTGTTTTCTATAACCATCGGATACATTGCAGCGACATAGCAACAGATGTTTTACAGCATAAGGCTCCGTAGATACCGGAAAACTATAGTCTAAATATGAATTGCTTCCTTTCTCTATTAAGTACAGTATTATATTTTAAGGCCACAAAGAAAAGTAGTAGTAGTGGTTGTAGTGGAGTATGCGGAGGGATTCGATACGTCGACCAGACCAGATCTATTGTACCTACACCCCAAGTGGGGCGTCCCAGGGAGGGAGAATGAGGGATAGGGGACAGAGGGAGGCCGACCCCAAGGAGTCACTGTAGTACAGAGGGTAAGGTCCCTGCACTTTACCAGATAGAAAGTCCTCAGCAGTGGCCTTAGGACCTCCGTCATCCCACCGTGGCCTCGAAGCAGTCATGAGACCGCTTCGGAGACCAGGGACCGCCTCCACAGAGCAGGATACTCCAAGCAAGCCTGCACAACTTTCTTCCCGCTGCGGCCCGAAGCAGTCACGAGGTCGGTTTGGAGACCGAATGCCACTTACACAGAGCAGGATACCAAAGGCAGGCCTGCACAACCATCTTCCCGCCGGGGCCCCAAAGCAGTGACGAGGCCGTGTCGGAGACCGGAGGCCGCCTCCGCAGAGCAAGATACTCCAGGCAAGACTGCACAACCGTCTTCCCGCCGTGGCCCCGAAGCAGTCACGAGGCCGTTTCAGAGACCGGAGGCCGCCTCCACAGAGCGGGATACTCCAGGTAGGCCTGCACAACCGTCTTCCCGCCATGACCCCGAAGCAGTGACGAGGCCGTTTCGGAGACCGGAGGCCGCCTCCACAGAGCAGAATACTCCAGGCAGGCCTGCACAACCGGCATCCCACCTGCCTGTTGCTGAATCGGCTCACTAGACTGGTTCGGAAAGTGAAGTCCATCCCGCCGGAGGGGAAAGCGTTTTCCTCAAAGCATATCTTCCCACCATTCATCACTCAGACTCCCGCCGACCCTTCTACCCCGAAGGAAACAACCAGATGAGAGGTATGAAATCATGGGAGTTGAAATGGAGGGACGTTAAATTTGGAAGATGTAATGAACTTACCCTGCATTCCGCTAGCGACCCGGGAAAACCCCGAAAAAGCCCATGGGGCAGGTAGGTTGGCCTCGGGAATGAAACCGCTTATCGAAATTTTTAGGCACTTTTTTGAGCAAATAAGAAGTATATATTGGAATACATTCCATATAAAGGAGAGCTTATCGTGGTGGCGTTTTCTAGAAAATGCTGATGGTTCATCTCTGGAAGTTATTAAACTTTAAATACCAAGTTTAATGCTTATCCGACTTTTCGTTTATGATTTATGTTCCTCTCTCATTCTCTCTCTGTGTGTATTTTCCGCGAACTTTTCAAATGATTGTTTAGATTAAACAAGTTTCCTCTTACTATAGGTAGATGGCAATGAAAGAAATAGTGGAGGAAGTCAACTTCAAAGTCTCATTCAGTAGTACTGTTTATATACTCCACAGCAGTACACAAATATAAGGCATTCATCCTTTGTGTCTCATAATATGTTGTAAAGAATACTGTCGTCAGGCATTGTTCCAGCCGGCCTGTGCCTATGCGAACACCGAGAGAGAGAGAGAGAGAGAGAGAGAGAGAGAGAGAGAGAGAGAGAGAGAGAGAGAAGCGGGAAGTGAAAGAGACAGATAGCGCCCAAGCCACGTCCACGGAGCGGAAGAGTGCTTGTTACTTGCTGAGAGAGCCAGAGAGATGTCTGGACAGTTCTCTCTCCTTCGCCTGCCACCGCGAAAGGTCGTATGGCTTCGGTAACTTTCGAGAAACTATGGTTCGATTATAAAAGCATCGCATTTAGACGGACAGCTCAGAGTGGTGGAGTGGAGCTGCTAGAGTGTTGTCAATGTCCAGTTTTCGTGCAGTGTGTGGGTTGTGTGGACATTTGAACTGTACCGAATTGCAAGTTGAGAACTGATATTCCTGTAGGGATTTGAAAGTGAATTCTTTTGTTTGTTTACGTGTGGTGAAGCCACGAGAGACTGTGTTGGTGCATGTTACGTCATCCTGCTGCAAAGGGCTCTACAAACTGTCTTTCTACGGCAGTAAAGAGCATTTTGAATTTCTGCAAAATAGGCTTTTAATTTTACGAATCCAGAAAGTCACAATACGTAAAGATAATAACAATCATGTAATTGTCAATCTATTTGTCAATCTATCTTCTAAATTGTAGAAAAGTAAGATAACTGTACGCTAATGGGTTCACACTCCATCTATAGAGTTAATCCGTATTTTCTAATGTCCTATAATTCGAAAAAAAATCCTCTTTATTTACATTAACTAGAGGTGTACTAATTTCATCATGTGCAAATTCATGAATAGGGGCATGGATAGGCAGGTGTTTAAGGTTCGGTATATTATGTAATTGAAACTACCTCCACTTATATTTATACGATTAATACAAACTACACAGAAAACAAGTACGAATAAATGTTAGACTGGTTAAAATTCATACTAATGAGTACACAATGCCCAGTATTTGTTTTGTGTAAGATTTTGTTGGAGTTTTCGCGTTATCTCACAGGTCGCGCACTCCGTCGAGCTTCGAAGCGAGGATTTGTTGACTCCGTTGTACTCGTCGATTTTGTGGCTAAGGAGGTGCTATTTACTCAAGGTCTGCCTCGACGAGTGTAGGTGTCGCCACTAAAATATGGAATAGGTGATGTGGTTGGACTGGAAATTGGGGTTTTCCTCAGGTTATTGAACAGAAAGTGTTTTAATAACTTTATATCGGCGTCAAGTTACTCGGATGTCTGCAGGTGTTTAGTAATTCCGCACTGGTGGAATGTACTCTTAATTAAATATGCTCGAAGCTTTAAAATATTTATCTTAATTTGAGAATATTTTGGATATCGGTGGACGAACCTCACGCTTCACTGAATGGAAATTTCTTAATGTCACTTGATGCTGCTGCTATGGGTAACACTTCTCCCTACTGTGGACTTCGCCTAACTACCCCGATTCGGCTCCAATACTGCCCTTTTCTAAACTCTCCAGAAACTGTAAATTCTTTTCTTTGTCTATACAAAAACGGAAGGCCAATAGCCCTTATGGCCACGCTAAGGGGTAGCAACAAACGGAAGCTATCCCGTTACACGAGCTGAACCCTAGCAGACAATCTGGAGAAACTACGCCTGTGTATTTTATTGGTTATAATTTTTTTAAGTTTATACCAATTTCTACATAATTTATGTATGTCATATCTTCATACAAATATTTATATAAAAGCCACAGATATTTGATAACTCTTTAAGATTTGAAAATAATTCCTGAATGAGTAACACTTAATAATTTATTTTATACTAGAATACTGGGCAGGCGGAAATATCGCTACAGAGTGTAGAGAGTCATAAGATAGGACATTAGCGTGGACACTCTTGAGCTTTACACACCACTGATTTAATAACTGCGCTCTTGGTCGTCATATCCTTAAAACAGTATGTTTTGCTGGCCGTGGAATGTTTTGTTTCCTTAACAAAAATCCTTCTCCTACTGCTTCTTTCCGCAAGCAGTGACATGACAGATGGGTGGAGGATGGAAGGAATCGGAATACTAAGCCACGAGTTTCTGCAATACAAATGGAAACCCTGTAGAGCTGCGGAATTCGCACCTGGGATCACACACCCTGTTGCCTAGGAGATGACAACCGCGCTGTAAGCTGAGAGAATCTCCCTCCCTCTTTACTGTCAATACTGTAACGTTTTAAAGCCAGCTTTACCGTATTTCTGGTCTAATAGACAAGGTAACATAGTAATGCTTACAAGGTTTACTTGCTATATTCCTTACCTGCAGTGCAAGTCATGTTAAAACTAAAAATTCTATATTGGGACTTTATTTATTTGCTACAAAATAATTTATTTGTTAGATTTCTTATTTTTTATAATTTCTCTACTCTCTGATCTTTATTAGAGGGTATAATGGGTATACACACTCTTCTTATTAGAGGATTTTTTCCTATCTATCTCATTTTATTCGAGATAAAATATCCATAAACATATCTAAATTACACTTTTGCTATAGACACAAAAGACAGTGATACTCAGATGTTTAAAAATTGGACGCTGCATATTATCCTTAAAATTATGAAATATATTTTCATTCAACGGCAGAACCAATTGAAAATCGAGTGTTTTAAAGGAATGAGAAAGTATACGAATTTTCAAAACATTACTAAAGGACACTGGAAAATTCTTAAAGCTAATGAAAAAAATTGCCGGTTTCGATGACGTTTATATTTTTTGTATAGCACGTTTTTGTTTATCACTATGTACTAGTTATACAAAATTGTACAAGATTATTTAAAATAGAGGACGCGCATCATAATGTCAAAAGCATGCTTTTCCATGAAAATATATTTAATATATTGTATTTTAGTCAAATAATTTTACCAAAATAAAAGTTTCAGAAATTTACTACGTAAGCAACAGTTAGAGAAAACATCTGTATCAAAGCCTTAGAAGATATCTTGGTATTTATTCAACTATTCATTTTTCTTTTAGCTATGGTGCACACATGGATATTTCCTTAAAAATGCTATTTTTTTTATTCAGGGAGCATAAACTTATGCACTTCGTTAAAATTTCGTATCAAAGTTTTCGTTAGACTCAGTATATTCTATAACTACAGTGCACATGTTAAAAGTAAAATTGTATATGCAGTGTTGCAAATGCATGTGCGAGAGAACTATTGAAAAGCGAAAGAAAGTAATAAATATAAAACATATTTAATGTCATTATTTATAATACGCGCTACCTATAATAAGCAGAGGTAGTGCAATCTACTCAAAATTCTAAATCTTGATTGTACCACCCTTTCATATCCCATGAAAAACTTATTTTCTAAACTGTGTGTATTAAGCACCATAAGTCAAAATCGAGAAATGTTGCTCGAATACCAAACTAGGGCACCATCTTCCAGTTAAGCAATGTAAGACTTTAAAGAAAAGGATCTCACTCCAAACCAAATTTGAGAAGCGTTTTAATTTGGTTTTAATTTCCTCAAAATAAGCTGTAACCATGGAAAGATAGAGTCAGACTGAAAAATGCAATGCCATAGCCGGGATTTGAATCACGGATCTTCTGATTACCGTCCAGCCATTCTAACCATTGAGGTAATATAGCCAACGTGCCGATATAACATTAAGTTATTCAACTGACTCGTGTTTTTCCCGGTAAACCACTTAGGAGTTTTCATCAACTCATGAGACAACTACCTCAATGGCGACTTACAACGTGTAGGTACTTTAAGACCCGGGGTTTATAGTTATCCACTATTAGGTCAATTAATGGAAATTAATTGAAGAATTTAATGTCATATCGGCACGTTAGCCATAGTAACTCAATGGTTAGAGCGGCTGCACGACAACCAGAAGATCCGTGGTTCAAATCCTGACTATGGCATTGAATTTTTCAGTCTGACTATCTTTCCATAAGATGAATGTTGTCTTCCGGGCTTATGGGCCGTGGTCTAGAAGTTCTTGAAGGAACCGGCCTTTCGCCAGGAGCTGCGCCTAGCATCCTCAGGGTTGATACGTCCGCTGTAGAAGTCAGCCTCAGCTTTTATATCTTTCCATACTTTAGCCTACACATGGCCAGTGTGAAAGAACAATTAATTTCCATTAGCTATAACGAGTTTGAAAAAAAAACTAATGTTTAAGATATTTGAAGACAAATAGAATGTTCAGCTTAAACTTTCTACGAGCAGTCTGAAGTCGTCTTCCTTTTGAATGTGAGATAAGTGCTATTGTTGCATTGACTACCTCGCAGATGTTCTTTTATATGGGTTTTATTTTCAAAAATGTATGGTTCAAGTGAATGGTCACTACATTACAGTTTTACAAATATGAGGCTTCGTTAAATCGCATGCGATTGAAAACGCTATTTTCTATAATATCTACCTAGGTGGATACACCTTAAGCGGTTAGTCCATTCTTTGCATCTCGCGATTATTGCCTAAGGTATGTGAGGACTTTTAGAGACATAAAGACAGTCTAAGAACTTAATTTAGTTTCTCTTTAAGTTCAAAGGACTTGTAAACAAATTCGCGCATCAAGGGAACACGTCAAAGTGTAGAGGATGAAATACAACTTTTCTTGTTTAGCCTGTCGTCTCTTCCTCTGATAAAAAGACAAGGTAAAGGGCAGAAAACATAGGGCCCTCCAACACTGAGATCAACATACTGGTCTAACACCCCTCGGGAGGAAGAGCTAAAGTGAAGGAACCGTATGAGACACAGGATTGGAGGCAGACAGGCATCAAGAAGTCCTTCATCCCGGCTCTAGGAAGCGCTGCGCTCTCAATAAACATTTGGGTCTGCTGTCACCAGTGTGTACCCCAAGAGAGGACAACGACCACAGAACGCCACCCAGCACCGAGAACAGCATTAACAATGACCAAGTAACCGTACCATTTGTACACCACGACAGTATACGAGTCTGTAGGTTAAGAAAGTGGAATTAAGGCAAATAATGGAAAGTAAATCATGATGTGAAATTATGTACCCCAGAATACACCTCAGTGATAAGGAGAAAAGGAAGTTAAGAGTGCGCCGTTGATGGGGATCGAACATCCGTGCTCCCGAATGCAAGACGCACGTTACCGTGGTGCTCTTCGCTCTATTCTTCTATATAAAAAGTTCGATTTAGATGTAACGTCAATGGTTTATTCTTCTGCTGACAAATTAAAAAAAAAAAAAAAGAAAAGAAGAAAGAAAAAACTATTATAGTAATGGTTCATCAAAGAGATAATGTTCGCTGAGATTCACTTACAGTTAACTGAATCTTATAGCAGAGAGTTTATGATGTTATATGAGATGTTGTAGTTTGTTTCCGAATCAGCGTCAGTGTACTATGTTTCAAGAAAGTAAACATACACTTTCCGTGAGTCAGTATCATTCACGCGTTCCGTGAAATGAAATGTGTAGTGTTTAATGCCCACTTTTAATACATACGGCACCGCAAGCGATGACACTGATGATACATGAGATGAAGATGGAGAACCGGTCAAATGACATGAGATGGCGGGGAAAACCGGAGATCCCGGAGAAAACCCGCCCCAGCGCCGTGTTGTCCACCACAAATCTCACTTTGCGATCGCCTGGGATCGAACCCGGGCCGCCTTGGTGAGAGCCAAGCGGTCTGACCATTGAGCTACAGCGCGGCCACGCGTTCCGTGACTAAAGGGTATGAAAACTAAATCGGCTATGTTCGTAGATGTGTAGTGTAGTAGTGGCTATTTTAACCTGTTAATCACGTATTAAGTAACAGTTGCTAACTTGTTGAGTTAAATCCAGTGGAGGACTTTTTTTTAACTTTACGTCCTCCAACGTTAAGTCATATCGGACGGTGAATGAAATGGGTGAAATGATGCTCAAATGTGTCCAGGGTCCATGGAGCTTAGAGATACCCGACATTCGTCTTTAAGGATAAGGGAAAACCCCAGAGAAAACCTTATCCAGGTAGCTCACCCTGACCGAGATTCGAACTCGGGACCACTTGAACGTGAGGCAGTCACGCTACCATCTACGCTACCAGGTGGGCGTGGAGGCTGTGCATGACTATATTAACCCAATATGAGGAAATACTGACTAAATATCAGAAAGCAACTAGCAATTCTCTTGCAGCTGAGCTATTAACTAAATGGAATTGGAAAATGTGCAAGAAAACGGAAAACACGTGTAAATATGAATGTAATAGAACCAGATCTATGTTAAGCGTAAGGAACGGTCTATCAACTATTCTCGTAGTTCAGTGGCAAAATGCAGGCTGAGACAAGCCAGACGAAGCTTCAAAGTTCGAATCCTGACATCCAGGTATATTTTTACGTCAAAAAATTTTAATTTGTTAGATGCAAAAAGGAACTAATTTATAACTGTTCTCTTGCAGCTATATTACCTCTACATGGCATTGCAAAATATCAAAGAAAATGGGAAAGACGTTCAAATCATTCGTATGCAAGTGGCTCGGTTACAGTACCAATAATCATATATGTAAGTATGAGCCCATCAAAAATCCTAGGTATTTTTCATCTGAACATGAATTCTGAATAGCTGGATTCTAAGAACTTTCACTTCCTTTCTATCCTTAAGAATTTCCGTCAGCATGACTTTCCAAGTGTAATAAACTTCTCTAACTGCATTCTCAGAACTTTTAAGCTAAATCCCTGATTTATCAACGACTATCCTGAATATGACTTGCTCCAGGTTGTAAGTCTGAATTCTTAATCTATGTATTTATTTAAATAATCACATAAATTATTTGTTTAATTAATAGTTAAATAATTCGGCTACCACTGTCTACTGGATTCGCTGCCTGGCACTGCCACAGAACACAGTTCCAAGGTAAGTTGATTATTCTCTGAATACAAACCGCATCAAGAATAAATGATTTACCAATGTTTGTACTGTTTGGATGTAGTATGCATTATATGTTTATTTATTAAACGGAGCTATAGAAAACCTTTGTGAATTCCAAATGTTAAGAGACTTGAACTTACTAAACACAAATATTGACAAAGGGAATTTTATGCCAAATATTTGATTTTTCCTTAAACCCAGAACCTTTTCCAGGGTATTTCCCTAGAGACTGAGATTTTAGTCGGAATCTTAGCTCCTGTAAGGAGAACAGATGGGTGTCGGCGAAAATCAAGTACTGGAAGAAAGGAAGGGAAATGAAGGCAAGAAATCATTCGTCAAAGGAGTCGGTGTGAGGGTGGTAGAAGAGGAATAAAGTGAAACTGATTAAGCTTCAGAAGGGGAGGGAGTGGAATGCGGCTGCATAAGTACCAGGATTTTGGTAATTTAATTTTCTCTTCGTTTTAAGTGTGGGGACGAGTGGGTGGGGCAGAAATTGCAACGGGGGGATGTTCCACAATTTTTCTATATTTTATTCTCCTCCCTTAGCCATTTAGTACCGCCCCCTCATTTCCTTGCTGAGGCAAGCAGAAGCTGGGGGGAAATCCCTACCTCTCTACATAGTTAATACAAGAAAACGGCTGGATTCAAAGTTAACCATCAAATAACTTAAGCCAATTTTATTAATTTAGTTAAAAGTGTTTGAGTTTACGTGCGTGCGTACGTTTCCCTTATCTCTTCAGGTCCTCTTCCATCAAAAGCACCGCTGATGAGAAAGAGACAGAAATACAAGCTTCTGATTCTATTACAGGACAGCTTTCTATTTGAGGAGCTTTTGCCTTCGTTTAACTGGTTATTTATTGTTACATTAATTGCATTTACAGTTTTTAATCAGTATAGAGAGGGTCTTGTCAAATGTTTTGGGATGGAATGATCCTATTTATTCTCATGCAGGAGCGCTGTTTTCGAATCAATAATAAAACATATGCACAATCTGGAGTCTATCTCTGTCTTATATGAAGGCAAGTGAAACAATTACAACAATTTTCGGTCTTATACTAACGAGGAGTACCGCTAGCACTGATTTACTGTGTAACTTAACTATGCCCCTGACAGCATCGTATGAGGCTGCATTGAGGCTGCATTAAGGGTTATTTCGTATATTTGGGAATTTGTTCTGGATTGTTCTAGAAAATGTGAGGCCACAGAATGAGACAACTTACGTAATAGTGTTCCTATATGGTTGTCATAATAATGTGGCTACGTAATGTTGTGATATGGACCAATAGGATAAAAGTAATTTAGATTTTCTAGAAACCTCGTGCGCAGAGATTCGAGAATATGTGGGTCATTTGGCGTCATTCTGCATAAGATCATCGACGTGTCAAGACGTGTTTTCTTTGGTGCTGATCTGCAAATATGCAGAAACTCAAAGTGCAATAATGCAGTATTAATTACGAGGCGTGTCCGTAAAATAAGGTCTTCAATTTTATTTAATATAGAAAACATGTTTATTGTCAATGAATGTTACATTGGTGGATAGACGGAACTCAGTTACTTTTCAACGTAATCGTCATTGCGATCGATGTACTTTTGCATGTGCTGTGGCAGTTTCTTTATATCCTTGTCATAGCACTCTCCCGCCGAGTTGCGCAGGTAGCGCTTAACCTCGTTTATCAAATCATCGTCCGTCTGGAAATGTATTCCACCCCAGGTGTGACTTCAACTCAGAAAACAGATGATAATCACTAGGTGCTAAGTCTGGACTGTAGGAGGTTTGGGTGAAGATGTCCCATCCGAACTGGGCCAGGAGATCAAGTGTTGCATGTGCAGTATGGGGACGAGCGTTGTCGTGATGAAAAATCACTCCCTTCGTCAGCATTCCCCTCCTTCGATTTTGAATGGCACGTCGCAATTTTTTTAAAGTCTCACAGTAGCTAGCAGCATTTATTGTTGTGCCAGTAGGCATAAACTATCACAACAATACACCTTTTTTGTCCCAGAACACACTGGCCATCACTTTGCCGGCAGAAAATGCCTGCTTGAACCTTCGCGGCTTCGGCGAATTCGAATGCCGTCACTGATGAGAACGTTCTTTAGTTTCTGGTGTTGTGTAGTGCACCCAGGTTTCCTCGCCAGTGACAATTGAATGCAACAATTCTTCGCGCTGTCTCTGCATAGCGCTCCAGGAATCGGTGGGCCGCTTCAACACGTTGCCGTTTAATGCAAATGTTCGGTCAAAATTTTGGGATAATGCAAATGTTCGGTCAAAATCTTGTCTATCGTAGTCTTACTGACTTCAGGATAAGTTCGCACAGCTCGCGAACCGTCACACGCCGATCTTTAAGCATTTCTTGCCCCACTTTTGCAATTGTTTCGGCTGAAACCGAAGGTCGACCTTAACGCTGTTCGTCATGGACGTCTGTACGTCCCTCTTTGAACTCTCTGACCCACTTTCGCATGTTTTTATCATCCATACACTGTGGCCCATAGACTTCGCGTAACTGACGATGAATTTCAGTGGGGGTAGTGCCCTTGGCACTCAAAAAACGGATCACTGCACGCAACTCGCACTTGGCGGCTGAAGTGATAGGAAGCTCCATCGCAAATGGCTGTCAAGCCAAGACTAATGGCTGCAATGGGTTCGTTGTGGTTGGGATTTGAAGGGCTCAAACCACGCTACACGCCAGTGTTGCCGGATCTCGCGTAATAGCGTTCCTCAGGGCTCCAGCGCTTTGGAGACCTTACTTTACGGACACGTCTCGTATTTTATGAAATGATATATCTACAAAGTTTAACATTGTGATAATATACATTAATGGTTGATGCGGAATAAATTCCAAGATTTTTAAGAAAGAGAAAAGTTATTTTCTACCATAACAGCATAAAAATTATTCTCACTCCAATACTACGGCCAGAGATAAGGATCATGGCTACAGAGCGCCGAGGCATACATCTACAAGAATTCTACCAGATTGACACAAAAGGTGAGAATAAATAATTATTTAGCACCCCACGCGCATTTTGCACAAATTATTCTGTTGCAAAATGATCGTCACAACGTAAGGCTTTTAGAACACGTCGTCGCCTAACATCATAGCGCATTTTGCACAAACTTTTCATTTATTATTGTTTGCTAGTATGAGGTGCATGTTGTGATAACATTGCTTTGAGAAGAAGAAAAACTACCTGCTGTAATCCATTGTCAGATTAGTGCAGTGAAAGGGGACATTGAGTAAATGTGGCGTCAAATCCAAGCCGACACGCAACATCCACTGTGCACATCCAAGTGGGTGGACTTGTATTGTAAATGTGGGGAAACAATAGCCGTTCTCATAATTACACAGTTTCATAAGCATAACTGCGAATAACTAGAAAAGTTCTGCCTGAGGCGTGGCACAAGGATAAGCTAAAGCAGGTTTTATGCTTGGTGGGTATTAAAAATTCTGTCTGAAGCCCAAATACCATGAGCGAAGCAACAGTAACATTGCTTCAGCAATATGGAAATTATAATGAAAACTTATTCGGCAAGTCTGTTACAGTTAATATAACTTAGGTTTGGTACGTGAACATCCAAAGAGTATGGAGTTGCAGTATTTCACCTAAAAAAGCTCAAAAGTAACTCCAAACATTCACTGTCAGCAAATAAATGCATCATCACTGTTTTAGGAACGTGAAGGCAAGCAAGGCGTATTGGTAGAGTCCTTTGAATGAGGCACAACATCTACTTTCATAAACTAAGTTTTAGGAGAATAATTTGGAAGAACGGAATGGATATGATAGGAACTTCTGAAGTAATTTCATTCCATGGTAATTATCGCCTGAATACTACTACATGCATCAAAATTTCATTCAACAGGTCAATGGAAAACTTGCACCATTGGCTCCAAGCATTTATCACCTGCTACGAAACATGAAGTAACTGTTTTCATTTTGAAACGACTGGATATCTAGGTGGCATAGTTCCATCACAGAAGCTAAATACCACCATTATAAAATTGTATCTAAATTAGGGGTTACGTTTTACTGTGTGTAAAAAGCATTCCAAAATTCAGTAGCACTTCTATAAGTAAATGAACATAACCTACTTTCAAAACTACCTGATATACTAAATAATATTTATGAATATAGAAATTCAGAGAAAATACAAAGTTCTCCTTGCCGCAGGTCTTATTTTAGACTTCCATGGGAAGTGCACTTGCAATGATAGAAATACGCGGTGATAGATATGCACATTTGTATTCTTGGTGATTTGAAGTGTAAAAATTAAATAAAAAAGCATTTTACGAAACGTTTCGCGTAAGCCTATGTGTGTTTGCAAAACGCAAAGCTCAAAAACGATTGAATTTTAAACTAGGTATTCAGCGTCAACAACATCTAAGGATGTGACATTAAAACGTACAAAGAAATATCCCTCCAAATTACAGAAATGCTTTCAAAGTTTTTCACTTTCTGCAGAATTGCTCTAACAATTTTGATAGAAATATATTTGAATTACAAAGAAACCCACAGTTGAATTTTCTGGGAATGGCAAATGAAGTCTTCCTTCTGGACGACTCTGGCATAACTGGTAAACTGTAAGGGATAGACAAAACCTTACTACACAAATGATGCATATCTTACAGTTTACGTCTTTGATTTATTGTGCAGGAACCATTTTCTAGATTAATTTTACGAGAGGTTTTATTTATTTATGTATGGTCATGACCATGACAAATCACTACATATTGTCACCCTGGCGGTAGAATCGCGAAGCCGATGAAAAATGATGGCCGGTGGAGATTCGGAAAACTTCGGAACCAATCGTTACCGGTAGCGACAGACAGTTGAATGTAGTTTTTGTAAAATAAACAGCTTTAGGTTAGCTAGCAAATTGTGATGTGACGAATGTATTTGCTAGGAAAATAAAGTGCAGTTTTTGTATTTGAAGCCTCGATTTTTTATTTTCACGAACCCACAAAGTCACAATATCAACCATACCTTTAATAATTTGACTAATTTAAGCCTACTGAATTCTCCTATTTCCATCGTACCTATAATTAAATATGTCATGAAACCACGGTTATAACTTTTTATTTCGATTAACATGAAATAGACAGTATAAATAAGGTTATTAAAATAGTTTGTACAGCAGAAACTAGAGATAAACACGTCAGTGCACATATCAGATTTCTACTTTTTCTACCAACATATTACAGACAGTATTGTATTGCAGCCAAAACTTCCTATATCGAAATTTCAATCGAACTACGTGTTCCATGATTCTGTCAATCCAAAATTCCTATACACAGGCTGCTTTTGTGTTCGTATAAGTCAAACACCTTTAAGCATAACTCAAAAACGATAAATCGGTTAATACTGAAATTGACATATAGGTTCAGCATCTTCCTCGAATGTACTGCAAATATTATAAAGAAAATCCGCACCCTAAATTAAACTTTATACGGAAAATATTTCCAAAGTTATTTACTAAAAAATGAAGACAACGATTTTGATTAAAATATCACATCCTTAAGAGGTTTTCATGACAAATGAACTATATATATATATTAATTTTTTTGAAAATAGTCTCTGAAAATCTTAATTTCCAAGACTTGAATTACTGGTGAACCATAAAAAATATATCAAGTCGTACGATACAAAAATCTAGATCTCATTTAGGAATACAATTTGTATAAAATACATTTTATTTTTCAAGATAAACATTTTTAGTGTAGGTACTTGTTATTTTAAATATTCGTAGTGTATGCTTTGCATAGACTGAAAGTCGTTTGTTCCCTTTTTAGTTTTACTTTTTATTAATTTCTCTCATTTATTTAGTTCTTCTGGCTTAGTCGTAATCATACAAGATAAATTAAATGTAAAATAAAATCGCATCGTGACTAGCTCTTAAAGTTTTCAACTGTTGCTCAGATCTTGCAGTATTCTTGTACTCCCGTAGTAGCTATAAATAAATGTAGAATAAATCTACTTCCACAATCGTTTATGTAAATCTATATTACGCAGATAAAATAATAAGTTTTTAAAATAATATATTGTGCAAGAGTGAAAAGAGAAAGTCGTTTGATTGGAAAATTAACATCTGCACTATAATACTTTCTCTAATTGCTGTAACTTTGGAATAGATAATGTAATTAGATAAAAAAATATCTGATATTTCACATTTCTGACTTTATTCCAAATTTATACATATGTGCAATTAGGACATATAATTATTGTTCATTCACATACGCCAAGCAAATAACAATTTGATTAAAAGCAAGAATAAATAAAATAAATAATAAAAATAATGGATACTAATTAAATAATAAAATAAAATTTTCAAAATAAAAAAGTCCGCTATTAGATGGTTTATCGGAAAGTCTTTTGTATTATCACTGGAAGATACTGAACTTAAAGGAAGTTTTGACATCCATCCAAATTTAAGTTACGACTGCTTTTGCAGGGAAACACGCAGATGATTTCCTATATATGTTCTCTGTGTGTTCAGGAGGGATTATAAAATGTATCTTTATATGAAACTCGATTTTGATACAAAACGTCTTTCACCTACTAGTGCAAGTGTATTTGGAAAGTAAGATACTTTTATATTCTAGCACAGGGGTTTTACATGAGTTGCATCCTATTTTTGGGAGATCGTGATTTGAGTAAAATAATTTTTAACATTATAATGTTTTTATTGAAAATTCACTTTCTTAGCATTTATAAAGTAAATTTGAATTCAGTTGCCACTTAGTTATTATCTAGCCATGTTTGCTGTATAGTTTTGTTTTCGGAAATTATTTAACTTTTTATCTTCTCCGAAGCATGATTACACTGTGAAGTCTACATCAATTTCATGTTTCCTCGGTCTTTATGTGCTCATTGTAACAATTTCAGTGCATTTCTTCAGGCCTATGCAAGATATGTTTGTTACATTTAAATTATCCTGAGCTAAATTGCAAATCTTCCCTTGAGCTATTTCTTGTTCTATCTCGCATCGTTTAGATTTCAAATATTTCATTTCTGAAAAGCAGCCTGTCTCTCGCAATTCTTTTCCCGTAAATGACTGCCTCGCTGATTCGTATTATAAAACATGACTATAAAATATTAACTGGGTTTAAATCCTCAACCATTTATTAACGTTGTTGACATTTTATACCAAATTCTCTGATAAATATCAAATTTCGTAACTTTATCTTCCTATTATTGTATCTTTACCTCGATATAGTAAGTGTAACCTACACTGTACACTTATTTGCCGTTTTTGTTCATCGTGGTTCATTCTCTAAGCAACCATAGTTTTACGTTTATTTTGAACAGACCACATAATACGGAAGGCAAGCTGATTGATATGTTCACTGATATAATAACTTTTACCATCTATACTGGATAATTCCAATTGGAAATCCAACTTTTAAAAGCCTTCTTTATTTCCTTATTTATTCTGAATTATGTATATTGATTAACTGCTTTTAACCTCTTGGTTTGAGTAGAGGAATCCTTATTAGTCTTAATGTTTCTTTGTAACTCTATGATAAGATTCTACATCCTTTCCCAAGGAATGAATGCTTAAGAGTTTTCCGACCGGAAAAAAAGAAACAAAACCCTCCTCCACATTTCTTGCGATCTATGGAACCAGATCCTAGCATGTTACTCTTAGAACACTATGACATTCTACAGACCTTCCAAGTCTTTTCCCAGGAAACAATATTTTTATAGTTGGACAAGTGGGCCATGCAATTGAATAAGAACATTGTATTCAGCGAAGGGTTTTAGTGAGACTTTATGAGGGTCATCAGGTGACTGCTGACCCAGATATAGTTACGCAGATTCCTACCGTAGAAACTATTGTTTAGGTGATCGCAGGCACAAAACCTACCACCGACTCCACACAATAAATAAACATGCACCTAACAAACCAAATAATTTTTAAGGATTGTAATAACTCCGCTGGAACATATCAGCGCCACAGGTGTGTCGGAAGTTGGATCCCGCAGGAATTTCACATCCAACATGCTATCACTCTTAAACGTACTTAAAAAGCATCCTTCTTGGTTCGGAAATGAGTTTGCAACCTTGGGATCGGTAGACCAATACCTAACTAAATGAGCCACCTAGACCGTGAATTAGCTCTTCTTGAACCTAAGGTATTCAGGATAAAATTAGCTAGCGAAATTTGTAATAATTTAAGTTTGAAATATTTTAAAATGAATGAAAATATAGTGAAAGTTGAACTGTTTTAATGCAATAAATGTTTTAATAGCAAGGATCACACAGGCAAAAGACACGCTTTATGATATTTTTATGTTGTATTTCAAATAAGTCTCGGAAAATTACTTCTCGTCAGCATATAAAGACGTAATACTTAGCTTAAGGCTATTATTACTTAATTGAGGTGGTTCTTGACATCTGATTGAGCCGTCCATATAAATATTGAATAAGGTAATTAATCTTTTTAATTACTTAGTGTGTGAGCTAATAACTATTCCCTTATCGATTAATACAAGGTGTATGCCTAAATCTTACTCTTGTTTTGTCTACACTTTCTAATTAGGAAAGTTTTTTATCTATAAATGTGGCATTAGAAAACGCTAGAAACTTCCCAATAATTATTTTGATATACTTTCTACGCAGTATTCAATAACCAAAACATCCACATATTTTGTAACATTATTTCGCTATTTACGTTTTAAAATTTCTTTGGTAATTATACAATATTTAGGCTCTTTAAATGTTTTGTAGGAGTATTATATAAGTGCAGTAATCTAAACTAATTTATCTCCATAATTCAATATTTCTAAGTTAATTCCATGGTCCCAAACTGCTCTTCTATTGTTAATTTACGCCGATAGATGTTCAAGAATTTGCGAAATGTTTATGAAATATTCAGTGCACTACCACATGTGCAGGTAAATGCTTATATGAAAAACAGGTTGTGCTTCACTGACTCCAGAATCTAAACCAAGGTATGAATTTCCTTCTCTGTGTTATTTTAGCTGTCATGTTTCATGGGTTAAATAAAACAGTTTTGTTTTTACAAGTAACATGGAAATTGTAAGTTCCCTGTGATGAAAGCTCTAAGAGAAAGTAAACAGTTTTTGGGCGTTCATATGTTATTTGCTGAACGCACAAGTATTTGGAAAATAAACCGTGGAGCTCTTCCGGAGTAACTGTTTTGCATTTCTTGTTTTATCGCAGATACATAAAATTAAAAAATAACAGAATTTCATTGCTCGAACAAACAAAATACAATATTTACTTGTT
Source organism: Mantis religiosa (assembly GCA_030765055.1). Lineage (NCBI taxonomy): Eukaryota > Metazoa > Arthropoda > Insecta > Mantodea > Mantidae > Mantis > Mantis religiosa. The sequence continues at coordinate 7,039,642 of JAUKNK010000320.1, read as the reverse complement.
TTCTTCCCGTATTTCATGTTCATGATATTTTAATCAAAATATTTAGGGACTCTTGCTCATTTGAATACAAGTAAAGGAATTGTCTCTCACACACGGCCACGCCATGGCTCGGTGGTTAGACCGCTTGGCTCTCACCAAGACGGCCCGGGTTCGATCCCAGGCGACCACAAAGTGAGATTTGTAGTGGACAACACGGCGCTGGTGCGGGTTTTCTCCGGGATCTCCGGTTTCCCCCGCCATCTCATTCCACCGGTGCTCCATCTTCATCTTATGTATCATCAGTGTCATCGCCTGCGGTGCCGTATGTAGTAAAAGCGGGCGTTAAACACTACACACACACACTCTCACACACGCACACGACACAGTCTCTCTCGCTCCCCCTCTCTCCTTTTTCACCTAAAGCACACGATGTAATGCAAGATATGCCAGCTAGTAGCTTCAGTAAATTCATTGTCCGGAATTATTCTTAATTTTCGATTTCCGACGAGTATTTACGTATATTATGGTGTGTAATCAAGCCAAAAATTAGGCTTTTAACTTCTCTACCACTTATCTACAGTACATAGACAAGTGTCGTATTCCACTTCAAAATTTATATCGAGATTTCATTGGTTATACATTTCCAGATCAGCTGAACCTTAGTTATTGCTGTAAAAATGGCCCGCTTCCCGTTGTCTGTATGTCGGTGTACAGCACAATTCTACATTGTTGATAACTGGATAAAAGTCAATCTTAATATTTGAGATTTTCTTTGTATAAACATAGCTTGTTGAAGTTCAAAAAGGTATTTCTCCATCCTCAACTAACCTGAAAGGGAAAAGTAACTTTAAAAATGTTTGCAATATATATAACTTATAATTTGTATCTTGAATATTCTGCAAATAGCCTATGAACACATTTTCATTCTTAATTTATTTATATAATTTTCTACGCCTTAGTAAGCCTTAACATGAAACTCCTATAACATAAAATAAATAAAAAGTCCATAACATACCTTAAGGGCAAGGGCCTCCCATCCACTTGTGGGGCCAGCTCGGCCCCTTCTTACAGGGTGAACTAATCCCTGAAAGGTAGCAGTTCTTTGAACTGGTTGTCCTTTATTTCCTACTTATCCATCCTTAATTAAAACTGATGTTATCACTTTATGTCTATATCACAATGTGTGTTTCCTAATCTTCTTCATTCCTCTTCACTCTAGCTTACTTCAATCTAATGTTTCTGTTAATATTTGTTAACACTTATATTTACTTATACTTCGTATTAGTTGTATTGCTATATATATCACTATATTAGAAATGACTTCATTTTCACTTTCACTTTAGAATTGTAGCTTCCATTGGAGTCTTGTCTTTTGCCGTTCTAATCCACTTTGCATCTAGCCCATCCAAGAGCTCTTGGGACCATCGTAGTCTGGGTCGGGCCCAAATGACCTTGTTGTCGACGGGCCCTAAAACACCACACACTCACTCATTCACTCACTCACTCACTCACTCGTAGTCTGGGACGTCCTCTGCTTCTCCTCCCTTGCCACACGTCTCATACTGTTATGGCGCATGCCAATTTGTCTTGGCGCATTCTTGCCACATGTCCTGCCCATTGCCATCTAATTTTCTTTGCTCTGGTGTGTTCGTCTTCTAGGCCGCCTTTTCTTCGCAACACTTCAATCTTCAGTTTATATTTTAGGCTAACGTTCAGTATCTTCCTTTCCCCCTTCCGCTGGCATGTTCGTAACATGCTTGATGTAGCATGTTTGTAGCATGTTTTACGCCACAAACAACAACAATAACAATTAATCTAAAAATATCTAAATCGTCTGATTATAATCAGCGATTGATGACTATTAATATTTAATAAATATTAAACGACAAAACATAAACACTCGAGTTTATTTTATTTTCTCCACTTTTTTCCTTTTTCTTTTTCTTCTTGGAGATATTCTTCGCAATAAAATAAATTTAAACTTAACTGACGATTTTCCGCTCGCAATAAGGAATTTGCTTGTGAGTTACCTAGCGTGTCTTACGCGCAGACCCTTGTAGGTTTCAAAATGGACGAAGTTTATTTCATCCCAACTACCGTTGTGTTGATACATTGACGAAAAATATAATATTATTTCATTAGTTTTAATTTAGATTGTTAGGTTGGATATTAGATAGCATTTTGTTTAAATATGAATTTAATGTTTCTTTTAATGTTTTTAAAAGATATGGAGTGCAAATGGTTTATCATTTTCATATTCTGCATTCTATACACCACCTGTGTATCCACGTAACATGTTTATTCTTACTAAAATTAATTGGGTAATAAACGAATTAATTATATAAGATTACAAGATCTTCTTCATTTATTTTACAAGTAATTATTTAAACCGCATGTCTATACACGTAACATGTGTGTTAATTCTCTAAAAAGATAATGGGCGGATGAAAACATTAATTATTGAAGATCCAAGAGAAAGTTTTACTTATTTCACGAGTATTTAATATCATTACATTTAAACTTAAACACTAGTTGCACAACAATATTAGAAAAAATTGTACTTTTACTATATATTATTTTTCATAACTCCTGTTTCTTTTAATGTAGATCACCATATTCAAATAAAGTGTTTTTCGTGCTCAATCAAATTGCACACATTGGATCCCAATTAGAAAGTAATGATTTGTTAATTCCTCCGAAGGGCGAATATTAACGAGCTCAGAGATTATTATTTTCAATCATGTGAATTTTGAAGATAACAAAAACAATTATAACAATTCTAACCAATTTATTACAATTTTGGTGGATGTATATTTGAAAGGTTGTGCCATATTTTCAACTGTGTTAAACAGAATTATGTAGAAAAAGGATGATTTCATTACTTTTTACAAAATAATTCTACCATGTCTATACCATCAAAAAATGAACTGGGATTTAACAATGGGCCTGCAGAATTATAGGTGTAGCAACTTTGTGGACCCGCTTTGTTCTCTAGTTTGAAACAATATGACAAGGGTGATGCTGTACCAATTTGTTGCGTGATCTTTCTTTACTCTCGAGCAGAGTCCTATCTCAGGGTGTAGAGAGTAAGGATGACACCTGAATCTAGGTTTGAAATGTGTTTAATATATTTTTAAGTATTCAGTTAATTGAAAATTGGCCGACTAATCTATATATAAATATTCGGAGTATACGTAGTTGAATTTTATACTATGCGATGACACGTAATTCTATCATTGTGGCAAGAAATGACGCCTTATTCAGCTACATCTTCTCCCTCTGCGACCAGTCCAGAAGTGTCCAAGATTCGACGTAGAAAGTTCTGCTCAGTCACCAAAATTCTCCTAATGGCTCTATGACCCACATTACTAGACTTTAGTGCGATGTCATTCCTTTCTACATTACTGACATTTTCTGCTTTCCACCCTAAACTCTCACTATAAATTTCTAAGAAGTGCTATCACACATTCCACGAATTCCAATATAGTCAGCCATACCTAATCTGCAACTTTGAATAGTTACTTCTCCCCTCACTAACGTAATTGACCTAACTGGTTTTTCGAATTGCCTGACAACGATCGCTCGCTAATTACCTTACATAATGACATCTTACCCCGAGCCAAGCTGTCTGTCAAACTTGAAACACTTTAACAAATGCTCAAAATATTTGAAAGATGAATTGCAGAGGTGACAGCTTTAATTGTGGACTCAGTGCCGTGCTGAATGAAATTTAAAATTTAAATCATTGGAAATATGGCTTACTTCTGATTTTGCGATTTGAGTGTCAAAGTGATGTTTCACTGACAGCTGACAGCTTGTTCTAAATTGACTGACAGAGAACAAGTTTTCCTCTCCTTCATTCGGGATTGCCATCTAATAATTTCACAGCCTCCATTCTTCATTAGCTTTCATCATTTGAAGATATATTTAACTGTAATTTAACGTTATAATTAATTGTTAATTGCAAAATGCATTCTCGTCAGAATTTTTTATTTTAAATTTTAATTGATCAACACAGTTAGTGCTACACAATTTACGGAGCTACAGATATAGAATAAAATAGGGAAAAGGATATTCCTATTGTACTCCTAAAGTAAACTAATCTGATTAGTGGAAACATAAACTTTAGCACTTTATAGAAATAAAATGTCCTGTATAAGAGTGCCTTCAGTCTTGGTGCAGCATCAAGGCGCGTCCCAGTTGAAGGCCCCTGATACGTGAGGAAGGTGAACAAAGAATCTTTTTGTCGTTGTAGAGATGTACTCATTAGTGCTACAAATTTTAAGAATTAAAACCTGTGCCAAATCGTGTTTAGGTACATATCGATATCTGAATCTAGAGACGTGGTTCTGATTGGATAATGACACCAGCACCAACATCGGAATGCGTGTTCACGCCAGATTTCTTTTCTTATGTAATTTACGGTCCTCCAACGTTAAGTCATATTGGACGATGATTGAAATGGGTGAAGTGATGCTCAAATAAATCCATGGCCCATGGAGCTTAGAGTTACCCGACATTCGTCTATCAGGATAAGGGAAACCCCCGGAAAAAGCCATATCCAGGTAACTCACCCTGACCGAGATTGGAACTCGGGACCTCTTGAACGTGAGGCAAACACGCTACTATCTACGCTACTCAGGCAGGCAACACGCCGGATTAAAGCAAAGAAGTCGCTAAAAATAGTGAAACTTAAATATTATACAGCTATTCTTTTCAATATTTTGTGCAATATGTTTAATATACTTAGGTCATTTAATAATTAGTGGAAACATTTGAATTAACAACAAATAAAACTTTTGAAGCAGTCACATAATTCCAGTGCTTAGATGTAACCTTCTCCAAAATAAAGAACTCCCCTCGGCACATTAGGGAGCCGACGGATGCCATCCACAGCGTCTTGACCTAATATGCGAACAGACTGACCTACTACTGCTACAATTGCCTGTCTGGTTCTAAAGCGAACTCCTTTCAGTGGTAATTTCATTTTCCCTTGCTAGTTCAATACAAACAACAATATTCCTCAGCAGTGCTCTAAGAACATGCACATGCGCATTATCACTTGCTGATTGCGGTCTACCAGCTTCACGTTTTTGATGAACGTCTTCCCTTCCTCTACGAAATGCATTATTCGCCCACCTAGCTGCAGTACGATATGGTAAAGTCTATCTACTACAAGCCTCCAATAATTCTGTATGGCATTGTCGAGCATTGATAACCTTTTTCAACCTGCGTATTAATGAAGCATCTTTGTTCGTATTTACTAAACATACTAAAGATAACAGCCTACAATTAAACTTACTAAAAATGTCTGACTAAATAAAATTGTCTTCAAACTCACAGCCAACAAACATTAGAAAATCTTAGTTTTATTATCAGCTTACATGATTTACCACTGATAGCCTCAAATACAGGCAGTGTTGCACTAAGTTTTGAATGGCCCATGTAAATACCATGCGCTCATCCCAAACAAGCGGAGTAGCCAGCTCTTCTTCGGAGCTAGATTCCTTTTCACTGCAGGAATATGAAGATTAGAAGAAACGCTGCTGTCACCTTCCAACCAAAAGATCAGAATGCTGTCGATGTTTTCAACTACATCCTCTCCCAGTAATCATTTTATAATTTTCCTATATGTTTACAAAAACCCTGTTTTACAAATAATCGCGAGACCAAGCAACGAAATGAGGGCGTTCTGCAAGCACCTTTCTTTTGTTCTGACCTTTCCTCCATTTAAAGCCCAATTCTGAAATTACTTTCCAAAGCAAACTTTGAACCCATGTTAACTTTATCTTATCTTTAACAACAGGTACAATTTATTTAGAGTAAGAACACGCTTTCCGGCAGCACTAAAGTCATGTATAATTCTCTGAATCACACACATATCAAAATCATCCACATTTACTACAGAGTGTGTCTTATTTTTCGGTTTTCCCTGGGGTCGTCGCAACTTCTTTTCGCCACTTACGCTTAAATATTGCACATGTCTGCGAATTATTTAGATAGCTCTTTCAGAAACATGTATAAACGACAGTTCTTACAGTTGCTTGACTCACTGGAAGTTTTATAGACTTGTTCCTAGCTTCCTGGTCGCATCCCTCAGTTATTTTTCTAATTATTCTCCTACCCTCATAATGTACCTATCACCCATTTTTCTTTACTTCCGATATAAGACCAGTGACTCGCACGATGTTATAATTGAAACTAAGAGAAATTAACAGTGAGTAAGCAACGTCAATAACACTGGAGGAGTAGGTTGGCAACTTCTGAAATAAAACTACGTTTGCGTGAACATTTATACTCAGATTAGACTATGTGGAATATCTCTCCTCTCCCCTTTATTTCCCTACGGCCATGAACTCGTGGACAGATAGTACCTCACAAACTAACCATACAGTAACAAGACTCCCTTAGGGTAAACATGTTTTACTTACCACTTCCAGTTCCTCTCTTATTTCTTCCATTGTTTGATGTAGCCACGTTAATAATAAAACAAAGGGATGTAGCAGATATTTAATATTGTTAAAAGAATAGTTAAAGAAATTAAATTTGTTATGAAAAAGTGATACAATGTAAGGTAGGTAATGTGTAACCATGACAACCTCAAATGAGAGGAAGTTGTTAATAAAAGTTTTAAACATTTTTATTCTGCTTAAGAACGTCGTAGGAGAAAGACGTACATTTGTGTCTCTCCGAGGTTGTGCAGAATTATTTTTTAGTGTGCATTTAAGATGCACAATTAGCGTGAGTGTAAGAAAGTAATAGTTAATTAATACACCAGTCATCGTTTGATAAAGAACAGAATTTATATTATTTAAATTTGTATCGCAATTTGAAAATGTTTCGGAAGAATTAAATTTTCATGTTTGAAAAAGAAAATAATGATTTTTCCATAACTTTCTCAGTCCCTTTACCACGACCCAGGGAAACAAACTCATCGCTCCAGAATTACTGATGCGTCCACCCACACCAAGTGTTGCAGTGGAAACTTCAAGATCGACACCAAAGTGAGAAATTCATCAGCATCCGTTTACTGCCCATTGAACCGCTTCAAGATGATCGCCACAACTTGGAGCTTTTAGAACACCGTCGTCGTTCATAGTTTTCCCATTTTGCACAAATCCAGCTACAGGGAAAAGCTGACGTTATTGAAAGGAAGGTTTGGTTTTCCCATGTTGGTCCCTTCCTGTGTGATTGCATCCCAGTTAGAAGCGACTGCGCGGTAATGTGTGAGGCTTATATTCTGAAGGTTCTAGTTTCGACTATCGTCAGTTTTCTTTTCGACTTTGAGCTTTAAGAGGTTCTCCCAGGTTTTTCGAGGGATGCTAGAATGGTTTCTCAACTCAAGATTTGCTTTCCATTATTTATCTTTCATTGCACTTCCTTGCCATCTTTTAGACGTCCTTTTAGGTTTCTTGATAATGGCGAAGTCAGAAGGATATTTGCTCAAAGAACAGAGTTCGTTCATCTTCATCCCCAGTAGTAGCACAGGTGTTCAAGCCTGGTTTTCTTGGGGAATTCCTCGCATCTCTGTTACCTGTAGCCTTCTGATTCCTTCACTTCACCCTGAGGATTGTAGCCACAGTGGATCTATGTACTTATTAGCGTACTAGGTTTCCCCCTCCCTTATAAATTACATATTTACCTTCTGTTCAGAAAGCTTTTTCTATAAAATGCAGTTCACACGCTAGTCATAGCAGGAACTGGAAGTTCTAATGCATTTTTTTTTGGGGGGGGGGGGGAGTTAAACAATTGTAAAATTGTGATCGGCAAATATCAGATAACAGCAATGGATTATTAAGTATTAACACATTAATGAAACAGACAATATCTCTTGAAAACAGAAAATAATTTCGATGTAATTATGTTTATCTGTAGATAAAATTTTCCTCTCATTTCTCCCATGGGCCAGACGTAACTACTAAAGGAAATTATGGCAAAATGTTTCAAAACAATAAACATAACAAACAAGGAATTCATATATAAGAACTCGTAGATGTATTACAATGACAAAGTTTAAATATATAAGGAATCTTCCACTAATTTATTCACTAGACTTTTTTTAGAACATCTTTCATGGTGTATTTGTAACAAATACTTGTCTACTATTACACATATTTTATTTATTTTTTAGTTTGTTTAACATTGCACACTCAAGTTTGTACCGACACGGATAGCCTAAGTTTTAAGGTAACGACTCGATCTGTAGTTCTGTCTGGATCTTGGCATCTAAGCTAAGTTTTTTCGAGATTTTCCTCAGTCCTCATAATTGACGAATAGCTAAATATAGGGCTGGAATGCATCCTTCCTAGATTTCCTTCCCCAGTTATTTTATTTCATGTGTCATTTGTGTCGACCACCAGTGATGTCCTACATAGTGGGAACGGGCATTAAACGTTACCAAGACAGTCAAACTTGTTAGGTAAATTTTAAGCATGCCATAGCTACATTTCAGTGATTGAACACTAATGTAGACCCAACATTGTTTTGACAACATTTTGGAGATAGTTAAATGTGGCGTAAAGCTCAAACATTCCCTGTAATTTTGGTGCCTTAACCAGGATCAAAGGATACGCATTTCTCTTTGTTTATTCCTCTGAAACTTGGAAGCGTATTTCGGGATTAAGTTCCTCAGCATTCCCACCAGCAGAACTGATGTGCAAATACCATCGGAATGCGTATTCTAAATTTCCATTACGAAAACAAACAAATAACATTTAGCAGAATCTGTAACGCCAGAAGAATTCAATTTATATCATTGTGGGCTTCGTGCCTTTAGAATATTATCAATACAGTAACTCACGCTCTATTATATATAACCAATATAAGCGCATTTTATCAGCAACCAATATTTCACAACTCACCACGCCTGTCCATATGTCAAATTGTCATTCTCCATTTCGTCATCTGGGTAAACATTCATCAGCAGAAAGCAGGAAAACCAAACAAAATAAAACATTAAATTAGTACATACTTGGAAAAGTGTTCAATACACCTCGTTACCCCTTCTCCACTTTCGTGATGAAAAAATAAAAATGCAGCTGAAGGGAAAATCGCAGTTATTTTCAAGTCAAAGTAAATTTTATTCTCCCGGATGAAACGCCTAAAATTATCACTGTAAATGTTTTTGAAACAAAAGATACTTGTTTGCTGTTTTCACAGTACTGTAACGTCACTACAAAACTATATGAAATATAATTAAAGGTCCATCATTATGTACGTGTACACATAATGACCTGTTTATTTTTGTGTTCTCTTACTTAAAATATTTAATAATTTCCCCACGAAATGTGTAGCAAGACGACAATTCCTCTTAAAATTGTTATTTCATTTGTAGACAAATTATCTTTAAAACGTTATTTTTAACATTGAAAGATACTTTTATATTATGTAATGCACCGCAATATTTCTGCAAACCTGCAGATGATATCACGCACGCCCGAACTGTTCGGAATCTAAACGCAGAAGAATATTTCAAATTCGTTTTCATTTATCTCTGTAGATATCTTGCTTCTACAATATCCAGACCGACTAATCTCATCCCTCTGGGAAATATTGATTTTATCACTGTTGCCCTTGACAACCAACTATTTCATTGCATTTGAAGTCTGCACTGCCTAATATATATTTATCTTCTTTCCATTTTCATACACTGTTCAATCCCTCACCTACCCATCACATAAATGTTCAAACACCTCCACAACCTGACCATAATGTTCAATAAACAAATTACATAAAACATTTTACAAAGTCAATAATTATCCCTTTCCCTTCTGAGCCCGAATTCATTACAAACAATCAGCTCTAAAATGTCATTACAAATGTGGTAACTTTGACCTTCATTTCAACGTCTTGCTTTCTTTATTATTGATTTCTCTAGTTAGGTGCTTATTGTATCAATAAGTACTATTCCATATAGATACTTCTCAGAAATACAAGTTTTAGATCCCCTGAGTAGAAGTAATTAAAAAGAATACCCATACTATAGAAAGGATGGAACAGCACAGGTGCGAGAGTTAGCGCAATTCAACATGAGAAGACAGAGACTCTCATCACCTCTCTGGACGAGAGATATGCACTTTTATCTTTACGAGATCCTGATGTTGGTGAACAACGCTACCATAGCCGGACGGCAAATTCACTTCCTTTGGATCAGAGGGTATGTCGAAATTCGATACAATGAAGTCGCCGTTCACCTGGTAAAAGAGGGACTCACCCAAGGCACCTTTCAAGTCATCCAACTGCCCTACACGGATTTCTTACCGGTCCTTCGGCGTGACGCCTATTGCCGCTGGAATAATGCCTGGATTCGTTCTCAGAGCATCAGAGGCACACACTACGCCGCCGTTCAGACGCAGCTATTCAGGACCCCTAGGTTCTCCAGCTTCAGGATTGCACTTGACATCTCACCTCCATCATTAGAATGCGACTTGAACATGGATGTTACCCTGCGCATCTACACCGACTACGTCTCATCGATTCCCCTGTGTGTCCTGATGACCCAGGTGAAACCGCTGACCTCAATCATCTCCTGTTCAGTTGCTCTCGCTACCGAGCCCACCGTTCTTCCTTCCTCCGCCGCCTACTTCAACAGTCTGTTGCTTTTCCCGCTAGCGTCAACACCATATTACAGTTATGCCACAAACCTGTATACCAGGCTCTTCTGCAATTTAATCAAGAAAGTTATCTACAACTCTAGTCTCCCCCATCCTCTTAATTTTCCTTTCATTATTTTTCTTATTTTTTCCTTCGATGGTCATAAGGGATTTTACTGAAGGCCAAAAAAATGAGAATTCCGGAAAATATGAATCCTGATATTTCAATTTCAGCAACTTCCAAGTAAGCGACACATTTCTAGAAAGATACCCCATTATAAAATTATTCTTCACATTTGAAAATGTTTAGTATTTCCATAAAAAATGACCTTCCATTAAAACTTAATTGAAACCAAATATTTGCTTGGATTTAAACTTTATAACTTGAATTTCTACTAATGGCATGCTGCTGAATATTATGTAACGATACATCATGAGGGATGATCAAAAACCTACTATGGAAATGTATATCTTAAAAATACCAATTTCTTCAAGAAACATACTAGTTATTATCCAATTCCAAGATATTTGTAGTTATTGGTTTGATTTCTCTGGTGTTTTAAAGTGCTAAGTCTTCTTTCTATTAGGATTAATACGGAGGGGATTCGGCACCAAAACCTGTGGTTTATCGTACCTAGCCCCAAGTGGGACATCCCCGGGAGGAAGGCTGAGGCCAGAGGAGACAGAGGGCTGCCAACCCAAGTCGAGACACCCGCCGACACTTCTACCCTGAAAGAGAGCACCGTAGAGCACCTATGGAAATTTCAGACAGTACACACCACTTCAAAGGGGCTCAACAGTTTCATGGCTTTGTGCGCGTGTCTGTGGTAGGATTCCCGCTCTGGGCGGTACACTTTAATTCAGTTAGATCCAAGCCCTCAGCTCTGACTGAGAAATGTTGCCAAGCCCCAATATGGCTCGGAAGCCACGGGCTCTAGGTCTTCTCATTCCATCACCACCTCATCATTTCTGCCTTCGGGTGCCTTCATCCTATATATATATATATATATGTATATATGTGTATATATATATATATATATAGACTTCTTGGCGGAATGAGGTTATCCCTAAGGCCATGAACATATAGAAAGCTTCAGAGACAATTACTTCAGTTTCCTATATCACTATGGTAAGCTCAGAAGTGTAATGACACTTTCATTAATTTAATGTTAAGTAAAAGGAAAATAAGCTACTGCAAAAGTACTTGATAGAAGAGTTACTAAAACCGATAATAGGATTATAGGAAAGCTTTCCTAGCCTAACGTTACTAAAACATAGAAATTAAAATGAGTTTACTGGATACTCGTCATTAGTGTCAGACAGCTGGCCTTAGCTGTATAATTTCTACTTCTGATATCCTGATAGACGGCCCCTCTGTGTCACTTATTTTGTATTTCTATTTCTTCTACTCTGGGTGGAACATCAGATGTGGCAATCAATAACCAATACTAAGGAAATATTGGACTAAAACTATATTAATCCAGTACGGTACTTATTTGCCAACAAAAAGCGTTATTTTAGCTATGAACTTCTAAATGCATGCAAACATCTGAGTCAGCTCGGTGATAATAAATGCCACGTTCCCAATGGTGCAGTTTTGTGCTTTTAATATTTTGGGTTCTGTGTCTGCTAATAGCTATAGAATTTTAAAGCGTGCAATAGCCTCATGTTATGAATTTACTAATATCATAACTCTTGCATATCAAAATTATGGCATGCAGCGGCGATGCAGATGTAATTTTGTAATTTGGTAGAATTTTAGATGAATGTAACAGCTGATGTTTTCCTTCAACATTGTTAATATTTTGGTCACATAAGTTTAATGACAATGCTTGTAACTGAATGAAGTTTCTTTTCTTCCTATAAACTTAAGAAAAACTATATTAACTGAATTGATTTTTGAATAACTTATGAACAACGCATCATTCTAATATTCAGCAAAGAAAACTGTAGAATCAGGATTAAGTATACCCTTATAGGCATTTAAATATCCCATTTAGCAGTATAAAGAGGTATAATCAGCTCGTTAAGCTTTAGAAATAGATTTTCACGTAATCCTATTATCTTATGTTTCTTCCAACTGAAATTGTTTTCTCCGTGTTTGAAATTTTATGAATTTCTCTCAGCTGTTCAATAAATGTTAGTTTTAAAATATGATGGAATTTAAGAGCTTTTTTCTCGAAATCAAGTAGGTATATCTCTGGTCGTAGGTTATTAAAAAGTTAATAAGTTGATCTTTTACAGTAAAAAGAGCTACATTTGCAGAAAAAGTTTTAGGATTAGTCAGAATTTCATCTTTTATTTGAAGAACTATATTGTGTAAATGATTATTCTACGTTTGAAAATTTCTACTTATCAAATTTTACCACGTGAGAAATTTTACATACAATGTATTTTCATGTTGAATGTGTGTTTATATTATTGGATAGTTAGGTAACTAGACAAAATAATTTTGTTTTATTTTGTTTTGCAAATGCATAGTAAAAAATTCATCTAACTTGTTGAAAATGTTTCAAAGTATCAATGGCAGTACAAGTTCAGACAAATGTATTTTAATATCGGATAGAATTGATACCAGTACTGGAGGTATTATCTTCGGTCCTCTTTAGGATCACAACATTAAACAAATGAAGCTCATTTCGTTCCGTCGTAAATACAGTAATACATTTATAACTACATGGTGATATTAATTATTTGGATTTAATGTAAGCTCATTTCGTGAATAAGTAAAATTAAGTCATAAGAACGCGCATCGCGTTAGGATGTACACAACTATTGCTGTTTGAGTTCATACAAAAAAGTCTTTGCTTCATTTTAAGCGAAGGGAAGTAGGCTATCAAAATAGGTATTTGCTTTGCAATAACTGATAAGGCCAATTATATTTACTAACTGCCATGTTACCAGACAGAAAACAAGACATGAAAACAAATTAATGATTGCAATGAACGAAAACTGCATAGCCAAAGGCAGCCATTAGATCCCATAGCCTTAAGCATCAATTGTTTTTAATTTTATTAACCAAATATCAGATATTTGGTAACATAGAACAACTCTCATTGTAAATATGTATGTCCATGCAGAAATGAAAAGGGTTACAATTTGCGTCAGCAATATAAAAAGATAGGGAATGCCCAACCAGCATTGTTCATAAATGCAATCTTTGGTATACAAGACAATGTGACAGTACGAGCTTATAGTACACTCTTAGAAACTTTTCATGCACATTTACAGCCTGATCTCTGGTTCCATAACTATTTAATACAAGAAATATATATTATGATTTTCATCTGAAAGTTCCCGGTGACATTATATAATAGAGTAAAGAAAAATGAGAGAACGTAAGGATTTCATAATCTCAGATCACAACCTAAACATAAATATTAAGTTTGTAACCTTCCAGAAAAATTATCTTTCAGCTGATTTTAAGTATTGGTTAAATCAATATATATATAATTTCCTTCATGTAATTATTATTTATCTAAGGTCCCGTTTCTGTTTCTACTTCTAAGCTGAGCGCCCTGGTTACTACTGGTTCCTCCAGTGGACCAAGTTGCCTCATTTTTTCCACTTAAGCAGGCATCACTTCGGGCGATAAAATAGTTGCAGAGCACAACGGGACAATTCCAGTGTTTTCCACTTACGTTACAGAGTATTTATTTTCGAAGTAATAAACTCATCTTTTATATTGACAAATGATTGGGAAAATTTTATTTCGCTTGTCCTTAACCACTCATAGCTATTTGTACTTTCTCTAGTACTTACACTAGCTAACAAAAGCCTTGTAAATTCTATTCTGATATTTCAGAGGAAATAGGTACAACAAAATAATACCTATGTACTTGTATGGGCTGAACCAGTAATCCTGGCAAATAGAGCGTATTTTAAAGCACTTCAAACCTTAATTCCCACATTTTTCTCATTGCAATGACTGAACGATGGGCCGGAGTGCTGTCGAGAAGAAACAAGACTTTTGATCCCCAAATTAGGTGTTTTTCTTTTCACCTCATCACTCAAGCGTTGCAGAAAGCTTGTCTAGTAGTCACCAGTAATACGTTTATCCTTTTTCAAGAAATCAATAAAAATAATTTCCTAAGCATCCCCGAAAACACTCGTCATAATCTTGTTAGGTGACAAAATTGACTTTGCCTTTCTTGGAGTTGTTTCATCTGGCACAATCCACTGTTCTGACTGATTCACTTTCTGGAGTGTAGTGATGTATCCAAATTTCATCCATGGTAATAAGCCGTCTCAGAAATTCACTGGGAGTTTTACGGTAGACCTCCAAATTCTTAACAGAAACCGTTTTTCTGTGCAACTTTTGATAAGGTGTCCACAAATATGGCAACCATCTTGCACAGACAATGTGAAAACCCAAAAACTAATTAAAATATTACCTGCACGTTTTTTATATGTATACAGCTTCTATTTCAAATAACTTGAATCTGTAGTCTTATAGTGTTAAACAATAATTTTTTTCAATGATCTCTGAAGTTGTGACATCCACAGCGCGCCCTGAGAGAGGTTCATCAATAGTGCTCGTACGTCTCATTTTAAACACTACAAACCCACCTTTTAACCACTGTACTGTCCAAGTCCTCCTTGATTTCTTTAGGCGTTAAGCCCTTCAAGTGGAAGTATTTAATCACTGCTCGCTTTTCCAAATCCTCTATTTTCGTGAAACCTCTACAATTGCATGGTTTAAAATTCTGTCATTCAAAAAGTAAATAATCTCTGACCTGTAACTATGAATACAAGCTAGTCTAGAGTTTAACTATATGATACTATCCGTCAACGTGGCCCCATGGTGCCATCTCTATGTAAGTCCCGGAGCCTATCAGCCGACCCTCGTATAACAATGAAAATAATTAGTAAATATAACAGATCATGAAGAATGAAATACGGCGTTGGTGATACCAATGTTTAAGAAAGGCGATAAAGAAAAGTGTAACAACTACAGACGAATTAGTCTGCAGTGCTCAGTGTATAAACTATATGCTAAAATAGCTGCAAGAAGAATAAGTACAATAGCGGAAGCACGGCTTCATGAGGCCCAAAACGGATTTAGAAAAGGAAGATCATGCATGGATGGTATATTTTATAATTCAACCTCAAATTGAAAAACACAAAGAATTTAATGTTGACACATTTATGCTTTTTGTCGACTATGTTAAAGCCTTCGATACGGTCTTAAGGGATAAACTTTGGTTAGCGATGGAAGATTGTGGAATACCAGAAAATTTAATAGGGACTGTACATGATATGTACAAAAACACTACAATAGCAATAATAAAGAATGGAAGGAAAACAGAAGCAGTGGACATAAATAAAGGAGTCCGACAGGGAGGCCCTCTATCGCCTTTACTCTTTAATATCTATACTGATAATATGGCACAAGAATGGCAGCAAAGTATAAAACAAAATGTACTGAATGAAAACAATTTTAAATACAGTATTATTTGCTGATGATCAGATGATAATAGCCCACTCAGAAGATGACATACAAATAGCAGTATATAGTTTAAACAACATAGCGCAAACATATAACCTTTCAATCTCAGAACACAAAACTAAAGTAATGGCTTTTAGAGGAAAGAATAACATGATAGCAAAAATAGTTATAAACAATAAAATAATAGAACATGTTAATAGTTTTAACTATCCCAACTACAGAGTAGCAGTAGCAAATAACAACAAGGATGTCGAGGTGAAATTAAACAGATTCAATCAAATGTGTGGGACTATAATAAGAACGCTGAACAGGAAAACAGGAAAGGAAACAGAGATGAAATTTTATAAGATAATGGCAGTCCCAACGTTAACATACGGTTCCGAAATATGGACACTGGCAAAGAAATAACGCTAACAGCAAGAATCGGCAGATGAAATTTTTGAGAAGCGTGGCAGGTTATAAAAGAATAGATCACGTAAGAAATGAAAAAATAACGGACGCGCTTTGGATTTTTAGTTTAAAAAGGTAAAATAATACAGAGCAAAAATGAATGGAAAAATCACATTTTAAGAATAGACGCGGAACGACTTTCAAGAAGAGTTTTAGATTATAGGGAAGGGAAAGAGAGATGTGGGACGCCCAGCTCTACGCTGGAAGGATTAGTAGGCTCTTGAACAGAACGAAACGGGTCACAGTGCCAAATCCTTGGTGAGGACGACGGCGACGGCGATGGCGATGGCGATGGCGATGATGAACAAAATAGAAAGCGAACAAGGGGCCTTGAAGTAGGACGTGCCCATATGTTTGCATTTTCTTTAGGGCACTTTGGAATCTATAGGATACGATAGGATAGGACAGAATTCTAAGGAGTGGATTTGCCATGTTGACCATAGTGATCTTTTGTACCTATGTCCCAAGTAGGACATCCCCGGGAGGAAGTATGAGGCAAGGAGAGACAGAGGGCGTCTGACCCCAAGGAGTTCGTGACAGTGCAGAGGTTCCTTACCATTTCCCAGTTTGAAATTCCCTGGAAGTCCAATAGAACCGGCATCAACCAACGGTGGCCCAAAACTATCCACCAAGGGCAGCTCGGAGATGGAGGCCGCAATGATGGAGCTCAGAAATACCTCGCACTCTGGTACAAAGAAAAGAATACAATCAGGATCCTTGCCGCCGCGACAACTAGACAAGCTGGGAGATCGCAGCCCAACAAGCCAGAGAGCGGAAAACTCATGACAAGCTTCCGGCATTACTACACTGCCATCCGCCGACACTGATACCCCGAAAGAGACCACCAGATGAGAGATAATATAAAATGATAATGCAGGTGAAATGAGGGGACAAGAATTTCGGAGGATCTAATTACTCAGCATTCGCCTGGCGACCCGAGAAAATCCCGAATAAACCCATGGGTCAGGTAGACCGGACACGGGAGTCGAAACCGGACCTTTCGAATGTGGAAACCGCCTGAGCCATCCCGGTCGGTTTAGAATTCCGTAACGTTAGATAATAGCATATTAAATGGAATGTAAACAGTTTGATGTGTTGCACTCACGTAAAATTATCTACGCTTGTAAAATTATTCTTACAGTTAATGCTTTTTGCTTTACCTACTTCTTGTCAATCGAGATAAACGTTATCTTATTGCTAATGTTCTTGTAGGCGAAAGTTTATTATGGACTTCATGTGGGCTTTAAGCAACACTCAGCCCGTTAAACAGCTGCTCGCTAAGTGATGTTCTTGAAATTCCTTGTATTTGCATAAACAAGAGTTGAAATAGAATAACAGCTTTCCACTTGAGTAAAGTTACTTACATGTATCGGAAAATTCAGACACATAATAGGAATCATTTCCGAAATGGTTGATTCCACACACAAGAAATATCCGATATAAATAGTATGTTTCTCACGAGATCTCCATTTTATGTTGTAAGATTTTGTATATCATTTACGGTTTCCGAGTTGTGCAAATGTCATCTAGAATGTACTGGATTTCTGAGGTTATTTCCAGAAAATTCAAGATATACATTTCATTTCTCCTGAAAACTTCTCAAACATATGACATTATAAACAAAATCAGACATTTTTCAGAAGGTCAAAATTTTAGGAAAATATTTCCTTGTAAAGAGTAGACTGAGTCGGCGCGAATTTCTTGAAAATCTTCGTTTCGTATCCGTGGAAAATGCTGAAGTAAAATACCATGTTTGCTATTTAAATTTTCTTCGATTTGTGCTGTGCACAGTCTCACAGGCACATACATGCGGATCTTTTACGAAAAGTACTTACTTTAATTTCAGGTAACTCAAAAATTTTATTTCCAATTAAATCGTTTACGTGCGAACATCGCAGCCATGTTCAGAATCTGCGTGTAGTTTCGTATTAGAAGTGGTCTTGTGTGTGGAGGTGTGTCTACAAACACTGTAGAGGTGTGTCGAATAGGTGTATTTGTGTAAAAAAGAGGCTGATTGTACCTTAGCGTTGAGTCAATGATTTTGTTGACAAAGCAGTTTTAGGCGAATTTTTCGTCTTTGTTACAATACATAAGCAAAGTCAAAATAGGTGGTGCCAGTCATGGTGTTGAGATCAGCAAGCACAACATTGGAAGGAAGAAGTACCAAGGGGGACATATCGTGAAAAAAATGGATCCTCGAGCTGATCGACGTTGTCAGTAACGAAATGCGAATGAGAGTACCCCCGCCCCCCCCCCAATAATTATAAAGAATATAATCGGATCAGCTTGGGAACATCATTTCACTCTTTCTTTCGTTTCTCTGACAAAAACTTTTCCTTGTATTCTTCTTGTACATCTAAGGAAAAGAGTCGGGTTCGATTCCTGATACCGGCGTGAGTATTTTATCCTGCTTGGAGATCTGATCAGCAGTTCACTAAGCTTTGTTCGGTCTTTAGGGCTCAACTGCCAATTCCGAAGTCTGAATAAATGAAGGAACTAGGGCCTCAACCACATCCAATACTGCACCCCACTCATGACGATTATGGTGGGGATAGTTGGGAACCGCAGTGGCCTGGCGTTAGACTTTAGTACAATATGGGAATTCCTTGTTTCTTAAGCAATTGTTATCAGATACTAGCTGACCCTGCGAACTTTTTACCGCCGATAAAAGTTGTCTGAATTTATTCGGATTTGTTATTCATGTATTCTGCAAATGGTTGTGAATTTTAAAAACAGCACAGTTAAAGCTAATCAATTTAAAGCTTTTCATCAGTGAGATTGATTTCTGATTTTGTCTTTTTGTGGTGCGTAAGTATATAAAGATGCTGGTTTTCCGACTCGCGACGTATAACTGTCCCTGAGAGAAACAAAGACCAAGTTGATTCCTCAAACTTCCAACAAAGTCCTTACGATTTATTTATGGGTATCGCAAAGGCCAAACGCACGGTAAATTTTAGACGTTATAATCAAAAGTTAAAAGGTTTGGAATCATCGGAATACGCGGAATCAAGCTATCCTCTCCTTTGTACTTTCCTTCATGACGTTATTCATTGGGGTTTTCACTTAGCCTCGTTCCTCCATTGCACGGTCATGGGTTTTAATGATACGCAGCATTGACAACTAATCATACTTTTAATTTTAAAATTGTGAGTTTAGAGTCCAAGCAATTCTAATGAATTTAAAAACTATGTGTGATAGTTGACTACGTCATCCTTGTTTATAACTGTATCTACTGATTTGTACGAAAACAAATCTCCCGGAAGAAACAGACACTCTCTCTGACATACCAACACGACTATTAGCATAACCTGCGTCGCGCTGCTGATCAGTGAGGTCAGCACGCGACGTAGCTCATCGCATATTTGACTGACTTCTACGACCTAAGTGAGGTTGTCTTCTCTTTGGCATAGTAAAAAAATTTCTGAGAACTTCACAAAATTACAAACGAATTCAACTAATTCTGTGTTAATTCAATTCATATTCACGAATTTAGAAACAAATTATAAAGAAGTATCTAAGGATTCACCAAAATTGAAAATTATCTGTAGTAAAATACTTAGTGTCATAGTGCTATCATGTGTTTAATGTGCGAAAGGTATATCATCATGTTGTATAAAAGAATTAGTATTGATAACAAATGATAAAACGTTATTTAATAAAATATTGCACTGTCTAATTTGTAATTTTTTATAGTAATTTACGTCCTTTTAACTTTTTAAGTCATATCGGACGATGAATGGAATGGGTGAAATGATGTTCAAATGGACCCAGGGTCCATGGAGCTTAAAGCTTCAATACATTAGTATTTTAGGATAAGGGAAAGCCCCGGAAGAAACCTTATCCAGGAAACTCACCCTGATCGAGTTTCGAACTCGGGACCTGTTGAACGTGAGGCAGACATGCTACCATCTACGCTACCGAGGCAGGCGTAATGTTTTTGTCATAAATAAAACATCTGCGTTCTGTAAAAGTTTGCGTGTGTACTTCAATATTTAATTAATAACACGGTGCAGTATTACTTCAGGCTTTTTCTCACCTTTTAAACCTTCCTTGGACTTATAAAACCAAAATTTGGCAAATTGGTTCAACCGTTCGAGTTTTTGCGAGACTAACAAACGTCAATTCATATAATGTGTGATATAATTTATTACAATTAAGATGGTTTTTTTTTTTTTTTTTTTTTTTTTGCAATTTACGTCCTCCAACGTTAAGTCATATCGGACGGTGAATGAAATTGTTGAAATGATGCTCAAATGAGTACGGGTTCATGGAGCTTACAGTTACCCGAGATTCGTCCTGCAGGATAAGGGAAACCCCCGGAAAAACCTTACCCAGGTAACTCACCCTAACCGAGATTCGGGACCTCTTGAACGTGAGGCAGACACGCTACCATTTACGCTACCGAGGCAGGCATTAAGATTTTAGAAAATCAAATATATTATGCTTATATATTATAAAGGGAGCAATGTCGCACAGAACCAAGTCATGTTTCAATTCCAAATATATTTGCTTTGCAAATGTATTATAACATTTGTAATTAAAACAGGAATTGCTTTTAAAAAACTAAAAGTACATATTCATTCTCTCCACTTTTTCATTATTAAAAGTGGCTTTTAAAGGAATATAATTAATCGTTTTTGGAAAATCCAGTGATAATTTTATCATCATTTTAAACTCTTCGGTCAATTTCTTACATGTGGTGAAAGTTTAAACGTGATTGATAACAGAACTAAAACGTTTTCCTGAGGGTAGTGTTTCACTCCTATATTGACTGGCACCTAAGTAATATCACTGCCTGATTCATTACAAACACCCATCTGTTTTAATACAATGTTTACAGGTTAGGTAACCTATATATTACTTCTAACGTTAAGATAGTTAATTATACCATTATTTAGTAACATTAGTTAACATCATTATATAAGAGTGTACATATACCACAAAATATTCTATTAATACTTGATATTATTATAATTACTATAATTACTTTTATTATGACTAATATTATTTAAAATGAGAAACAAGATGTTAATTGTGTTTCATATAATGAATGCATCACGCACATAATGACGTGCTGGAAGCAACAAAAAATTGAAGATAAAGAATTTAATAGAGCTGAACATATAAATGAATTAATCAAAACTGAATTGACATACGTAATTTATATTCATTTAATATAATTTTCAGCTCGTAGGGGAAACTTAAAGGGTAGAGACATTGTGTGTAGTACATAAACAAATAATACAGAAATCTACACATCAACTATTTTTGTGTATGCTGCATTGCTGCAAATTCTATGTACCATATAAAAAGTATTGTGACTTTGTGGGTTCGTAGAATTTAAAATCCAATTTGCAGAAATTCAAAATGTTCTTTATTTCCGTAGAAATACACTGTGTTCAATCCTTACGTAACATAATTACGTCACATACACAATCACAATCTACCAAGGTCAATAACCATAACAGCGTTCTGTTTACATCACTTCTCGTTACAACACTTTACAGTTGTTTACTCCTGTTTACTCGACTCTTATCGAGTCGTCGCTTCCTTAAATATCTCATTGATAATTCGAGACTTTTCCGTAACAATCACTAGATATTTCTGGAATAAACAAGACATCGAATGTTCTGTCATTAAACGAAACCCAAACCTTCCAGAAGCGTAACTATATCTGTGCCGGCAAGTCCTATATCTCCGCTATCTTTATTTGCCGGCTCTTTGTGTACAGAAGCTGCGCTATCGTAGATAATGGGCTCGCGACAGTATTATAAGTACAAATACAAAGAATATTATTTCAGACATTCAAAGTTGTTCCAGAAATTATTTATTTTGCAGATATTGTGCATTCAGAGTCAGTAAATTAAGAAGGAAATGATTTAGTGTGCTAAAATTTCTCATTCATTAACTTGAAATTCGAACCTCGTTACACTTAAACGTAAAACTAAATATGTAGAAACACTGAGAAACTAATTTCTGAGACATAATGGGCCTGAATTCTCAATTGGAAATGGGTATGAAGACGAAAAGTAATAAAACAGTAAGTTTTTTAAACACCTAGGTTGTAATTAAATCTCTGGACTGATAGACTTCTCCACCATCTATCATTTAACCTTTATATCTGCTACAAACTGTTCATATGAAAGCAATTTTATATTTGAATGGATATTTTTCTTTACAAAATTGTTTAATTACACATATTTGTAGATGAAAACAGGAAACAGAAGGTTGAACCTTATAGTATATATTGTCACGAATGCATTGCTGAGGCGAAGCTGCGCGAGACGGGCAGTGCAGTGCGGAGATAAAAGCTCGCTGAAACGGTGAGGGAAGGAGAGGGATTTCTGGAGATTTCGTCTTTCTTCTAGCGTCATCTTGATTGTTTGAGAACATTGGAGAATAGGAGTAAGCTATAAAAGCCGCCGCCCGCCACTGGCGAACAGACAGTCGGTAACTGGACGCGTATGCGTGAACAGCTGTAAAAGTGAACTCTTTTGTGTTGTTGACCTTGCAAGTTATATTGTGTATGTGACCTAATTCTGGACTTTTAGGTTGACTAAAGTGTTTCTACGGAAATAAGGAGCAACTTTTAGTGTTTGAAACCTGGACTTTTAATTCCACGAACCCAGAAAGTCACCATATTCAAAATGTGAAAAATATAAGAATGCTAACTATAGGCTTCGAAACAGTCAATTATATCTTTGAATAATCAATTCCACAGAAAATATTAATTCAAATAATGCGATCTGAATTCTATTTTGCTTTATCCCTTTTGGTTTAACACTTTAACAGTAATAGAAAACTATGAAAGTTGAATTCCGCGTAGCTATATGCAGAACCCTCCAGATAAAGTTTCCCACTCTTGAAATATCTTACACATCTTACACAACATCAATATGTTACACATATGGCTTTCCAATAAACAGATTGGACCATACAGTCCGTCCATTCATCCGGCATCGCTGAAGAATGCTGAACTCCAAAATTTGTGTTCAACATCATTTCACACATACAAACCTCTCTCTCAAAGTGTCATTTACTTTTTCATATTTTTCATACAGAGGAGCTTAGAATGTGTAAGTATTTCTAGTGAAAATTCCATTCAAAAACAATTGTGTGAACTTACTTCATTTTCTTGCCCTAGACGAATCTCGATTAAGATGAGTTTCTCGGATAAAATTTTCTCCAGGGTTTCCCTTATCATGAGCAGGTAAACATCGGGTAACTACTATATGGTCCCCGTTGTCATATGAGATTCATTTTACTCATTTTAGCCTACTCATTTTTCCTACGGTAAAGGAATAAAACAATCTGTGCTTGTGCTCTTTCTCCTATATATGGCTGATTTATGGACACATAATATGAAAGATTTATCGTAAAGTGCTATGCATGTAGTACGGAACCAAATGGAGATAGCATACATTACGCTTAGAGAATTAGAGCATTCCTAAGATGTTATATAAGCATGGGTGGGAGATATGTTGGCAGATCAAAGAAGTGATAAAGAAGGTTTGATAAACGAAAATTTTCTTCTTAATGCAAAGGAGCAGTAGAAGTGTTATGTTACTACATTGTACATTTCAATAGTGATATAATATGTTGGCAGATCAAGAATGTGATACGTAACACAATTTTTGTATTTCAGATTTTCTTTAAGTGTCATTGCACTGAATGTGTTAGGTTCATACATTGCACAAATAAAATGGTCGCCACTTTATCACAAATATATAGACGGAATTGGTCAGTTAATGTGAATTTTGAAATGTGTTTCTTCTAATTGTAATAATAATTTTATTTTAAGCATTAATTCATGTAATTTGATGAAATTTTAAAAATGAAAACTAGAGGCTAGTTTCTCAAAGGTAAGTTAACTAAGCAGTGAGAAATGTGTTGCAAGCCCACGGAATCTGGTTTGGATATATTTTTCTAAAAATTGAAGTTCCAATGGAACCAAATATATTTTAATGATGCAATTAATTTTAGGAGTTTACTTGTTTAAACTTGTGGTTTAGACTATAGGACATCAATAGTTATGAAACTGGATTACAACAAATAGTTTGTTGCTGAAAATATTAAATTCAAGTTCTATAAATTATTCAGAAATGGCTCCGCATATGAACCAATCTTCGGTAACTACAAGTAGTAAAAAGCTAAAACGACTCCAAGCTGAATCGTTTCGTCTAGGATGCGAGAAATCTGTCTTAAACACTTTGATAATAACGTTTCAGTGCAACTGAAGGCAAGTGTAGGGGGTTAAGTGAATGTTTATACGTTTGGAGAAGCTGCTCATTATGCTGAAAGCTCGCTGGTAATCACATGAGTTGCTCAGCTAAGTGGCTTTTTGGAGATGAAGCAAAGGGACGATGACTCGTATGTTTGAGAGGATTGACACTGACGCTTGCCACACACTTCATCAGCGTCCATCAAGCGAAAGTGTTACCATAATAATGACATAAGCAACAACTATGTCACATGAGCAGCATTGGGATCTTCTACTATGCACCAGCCAAAACGTTTTGCACAGTACTTTACGAGTTTGGTGGCGTTTCTGTAGAGTATATCGTAACATAACTGTGTTCCACGGAATTCCAATATATTTTTAAATGAATTGACTACTCAGAACAACATAATCGCAGAAAGATCCCGGTAAATAATAAGAATCATTTCAATAATTTCAATATTTCCTATTTGAATTCGAATTTCAATAATTATTTCATTATTGAAAGGTACTGCTTTTCGGAACCAACAGAGACTATAAAATGTTCGCTCCCCAAATTAAACTGTAGGATATTACTGGACCTTATAGTCATGTAGCCAAACTTCCTCATTATTGAACAGTTATTCTGAATCGAAAAAGAATCTCAAAAATAACCTCAGGTATTATTATTCAAAGAAAGGTAATTTAAATTTTTCTACATCAATACAAGGCCCAGGAACTTCCTAAACTTTATTTCTTTGGGGGGGGGGGGGACACGAACATTGTTCCCCCAAAAAGTAATAAACTGTAGGATGTTCCTGAGTCTTATATTGAAATTAATTAACTAATTTAAAATACCTTTCGTTGAATAAAAGTACCTGAGTTTATGTTTGGAATTATATTTCAATTCAGAATAACTGACGGGAGCTAGATCATTTAAAATTAATACAATGAAGAGAGGTTACTGTTTATGTAAACCATTTTTCAAAACTTAGAATTTTCTCAAAAATTATAACGATTTTCAAACAAAATGTCATTTGTTTAATATATACTCTATCGGGAGGCTCAGGCGTTTTCGTATCACCCGCATTTGGGAGGCCTGGCTTTGAAGTCCCTGACCCAGGGGTTTTTGTGGTGTTTCCCGGATCGCCAAGATAATGCAGCGTAGGTTAACTACATTCCCCGTATTTCCTGTTCTTCTATTTAATCCTCATTATAATTTTACATTATCTCTCATATGGTGGTCTCTTTCAGGGTAGGCGTGTCGTTGGGAGTGTCGGCGATACATGGAAGGATGATATGTTCTGAGTGAAGCACTTCCTCCTCCGGTAGGTCAGTTGCCGGTCTCCGAACCGGCTGCAGGGACCACTTCCAACCACATCACGGGGTATAATGTTCGTAGTCCTGGCCTACCGGGAGAGATTTTAATCCACAGTAAAGTAAAATGTGGGGCTCTTACCCTGTGCACTGCCGTGGCTCCTTGACACAGCCGCCCTCTGACTCCTCTCGCCCCATCTTTTCTCCCCAGGGATGGCCCACCTGGTGGCATACGGTACAACAGATCAAAACTGGTCTCAGTGCCGAATGGCCTCCGTAGTAATCCTAATCCTACTCCTATATTCATGTAAAATGAAATTCATATCTTCCCTTTTTCCTGGAAGACTTCTCCAAAACAGGTAAATCAAAGGAGATACCAAATTGTGCTGTACTAAAACGCAGAGATCGCTAAAACTTTTGGAATGAATCGCTTTCGGGATATTCTTTCCTGAACTTTTCTCAAATGGAAACTTGTTATTCACTGTTTTTGTCTCTTGGTCATGCAAAACAATTGGAACATCAATGGCATCAGACAGTACTCATTCCTTTAAATCCTTCCTCCGCCGCCTGCTTCATCATTCTGTTCCTCTTCATGCTAGAACCATTGGCCCATTACAGTCATGTCACAAACCCGGATACTACGCCGTTATTCAATTTCTTCAAGAAAGTGATCTACGATGTGATCTAGTGATGAAGTATCTAGTTTCTGCCAATCATCTTAAGTTTCCCTTTATTGTTTTACCTTCGATGGCCATATGGATCTATTCTAAAGGTCAGAAACGAATTCCTTCAAAGATTTAATATAACCAAAAACCAAGTATTCTCACCTAAAAGAAAATTAGAAATTAGATAATTTTTTTAACATGGAAATGTTCTTCGAGACCTAAATACGACTTTAAAATCAGCCATATATAACGATTACTATATTTCGGGAGGAATGGCTGACAGTTGAGGTAACAATATTGTAATTAATATTTTATAGAACATTGAGTTTTATAACCTCAATTGTGTTGCGCGTTTATAAGAAGGTAAATGTAAACAATATGTAATTTGCTGATATAAAAGTGAATCTTTATCAATATGGAAATGCAATATTTTGTTAAATTTAAATGGGCGCAAAAGAGCAAACATTTACATAGAATTGGATTCGAGATTCGACCATAACTGTTGATCGCCCTTTAATGAGCTCAGCTATCCAAAGCACAGAAACAAAATTTTTTTATTTAGTCCATTAATTAGTCGAGAAATAAAGCATATTCCACAGTTGTAGTAATACTCAAGTTACAATACTTGCCTCTTAATTTGCAGATACCCCTATTTTAAAACCTCAACGTAAGCTTAAGTTCCATGAAAACTACGTGACAAATTTTATTTTCGTAACATCTATGTGTAGTCTAGGTAGCTCAGTTGATTAGGCGCTGTCCTTGAGTTCCCAAGGGCACGGATCCAAACCCAACTCAGAACGTAGCTTTAAATGTGCTTAAAGAGATATGCCAGGAGTCTGATGGCATGAATAAGAACTGTCGCTCGAACTGGTTCACCGAAGGTAACCATATATTTTGAGAAAAATAATGCTGGATTATGTTAGTTTTTTAAATAAAATACGAGGTCTCCTATCAAAGTTCCTGCAGATATTTTATTATTCAATTTCCAAATTGCATTGTTGAACATGTCCAGGTCTACTAGCTATAATTTTATTGGAGAAGGTCGGTTTTTAATAGGGGAAAAGAGAAAGCTTTGACACAGGAGAATATAATTAGCACGACGTAGGGCTCCACAGGTGGCGTCCTACCTTATATTATGTTCACTCCAGGAGATTAGAACTTCGCAGTTATCAGTTTAGTTTTCTTTCTTTCTTTCCTTTTCTTTTTCACCAAAAATGCAAAAATCTATTCTATTTAGCAAACTAGCGGGGCCCTCTCTTTAATATAGAGAATATTAAATGAGGAACGTCTCAGATTAGCGGTATCACTAGCTTCTGTTGTTACTAGGTAACAACATACATTGGCGTTTGTTAGTCTCGCAAAAACTCGAGAACGGCTCAACAGATTTGCCTAATTTTGGTTTTGAAATATTTCTGTAAGTTCAAGGAAGGTTTAAAAGGTGAAAAAAGTGAGAATGACTGGGTTGTTAACTAAATATAGCGGTACACAGCCAAACCTTTACCGAACACATGCACCTTCTTTTATTTCCGATAAACAAAGCATTAAAAAGTGCAAAGATATTCCACTCCTTGCCAAAGACTTCAAAGATATTTCACTTACCATTTTTTAACTCCAGAGGCTCTACACCTATTAGTCCTGGACCCGTAGGACCAAGGACCTCCTGCTACCTTGGAGCGATGGAAAACTCCAGGGTTCTTTCCATTGGGCAATACCTTGAGTCTAAAAAGCCCTTCCCCCCATCCACTACTACATTTTATTAAATAAGGTTTTATCGTTTGATATCAAGACTGATTCTTTTATGTAGCATGATGATATACCTTTCAAAGGTTAGAAACAAAATTAATTTCTGAACGCCCTATTAGACTATACATATTTCACCACAGATAAATATGGTCAAATATTGGTGAATCCTTGGATACCTTCCTTATAAGTTGTGTTTGTGAATTTGTGAATGCGAATTGAATTCCTTTGTGACTTTGAGAAGTTAGCGGAAAGTTTTTACTATGACAAGGAAAATACCTGACTTAGGTCGTAGTAGTCAGTCAAATTTGCGCGAGCTGTGTCACGTGCTGACAGCAGAGATGAGCAGCGAGACACAGCTAATGCTAATAGTCGGTTGTTATATCAGAATTGTGTTCTAGAGTGTTTTGTTTCTTCCGGGTGAGCTTTCTTTGTAACAATCAATTGGCACAAGGATGGCATAAGTTACAAATAAGGACGACTTTGTCAACTATTCCACAGTTTTTAAATTCATTAGAATTGCTTGGCCTCCCAGCTCACAATTATAAAATTTAAAGTAAGATTAGTTGTGATCATGCTGCGTAACATTAACCAACCATGACTGTGCAATGGAACGAGACTTAGAAAGCTAATGTTTGACGTCATCACCAAGAGAAGGTACAAAGGAGAGGATATCTTGATCCCGCGTACTGAAATTTACCCTTTTATTTTAAGGGTCTAAAATTTCCCGTGCGTTTGGCCTTTGTGATGACTATACATAAATCGTAAGGGCAGAAGTTTGAAATTTGCGGAATCTACTTGGGGTTTCCCCTGTTTCTCTCATATAGGTCGCGTACTCGCGTATAGGAAAACAATCATCTTTATATATTTACGCACCCCAAAAGACACTAACTGTTCAAGTTCTTCTCGGGAAGCAAAACAGGGAAAATACGATTAGAAATCGAGATTAGACGAGAATAACTTGAGCATATTCGTCGCCAGTGAAGCTTCAGGTCCTATTTTAATTGTAACTGTGTTGTATTTGTATGTAACTCCCAATTGCAGAATACATAACTACTCAGAATTTGTATGATTTATATAGATAAGCTGAGACAACTTTACTGGCCGGGTCAGCTACTACTATCATAAATATTAATATGCGGTCACGTAATATTCGACTAATTACATGATTATAAATAAATTTATAAAATACTTAATATTTGATGTGTATTTTTATTTAAATTTATAATATTTATACATTTCGTTTCAAGCTTGGTTACAAGATCTGCAAATCTTTTTATAAATAAAATTGTATTATTCGTACAGTAATTTTATTGGAGCTTCACTTTCAAAAATATATTTACGTATGTCATGGCGAATGCACCAGTTTACCAGTTCATCAAACACTGATGGTTGCTACGCAACTTGTAGATGGCTATTCTTATTAGTAATATCGTACTTAGGAAAAGGCAGCAAGAAAGAAGTGCAATATTGTGTAACTTAAAAATTACTCTAAGATTTGTACAGTGGTGTGTGTTTCATCATATATCACATAATTCATTCTTGTGCTTAAAAGACTATAAACGCCCTGCTTGTCCTGACATCACCGAAATAGCAGCAAAGTTGTCTAACTTCTAAATGCACACTGTGTCCTACAGAAATCTATTGTTGTGAACATCTCCAGGAGGAAGCTGCCTGCCTCTATAGCCTAGATGGTAGCGTGTATGCCTCACATTCAAGAGGTCCCGAGTTCTAATCACGGTCAGCATAAGCTATTTCGGTAAAGTTTTTCCGGGGTTATCCCTTATACTGAAAAGTGTATGTCCGATAACTCTAAACTCAATGGACCCTGAATTAATTTCACCCATTTCATTCATTGCCCGATATGACTTAATATGGACTGTCCACAAAGGCGACAAAATTCTTTAACACTTCCCGACTCGAAGCGTCGCCCCGCTACTTACGCTGCGTAGAGCAGGCGATGAAAACCCTTCGTCCAAGCAGTTCTAGTTTCCACACGAACGCTGTTGCCTTGGAGCAAGCATCCGCTCCATCTGTCGGGCCCTGCTATACGCCAAGAGATCTAGAATTACAAATAAAAAGGAAAGGAAATTCATAGTAAACAAGAAATCATCTAGAAGTTGTGTACCGACCAAAGGAAACTAAGACATTTGAATGGGCGTACGATGGACGTCGTGGTGATTGCCCTCCTACTGCAAGGGAGGGGAGTCATGGCCAGTATACAGAGAGTGGTACTGTCATTCCGTAACCAAGTGTCACCTCCAATACGTCAATTAGTTCGCTTTTCATTGTGATAGAGAGAGATGCTTCAACTCCCAGTTCGTTACCACTATGATCATCATATGAATCAATATTTACTGATTTTGAAATACCTACACATTATCAACAGAAAACAATGCCATTTTTGGGGTATAATATATCTGAACTTGTGATGTCATCTGTGAGTTGCAAAATAATCGTGGTGGAGAACTCAGCTTAGGGTGTGGTCAGTGGAAGACAATGGATGAGAGGGTGTTGTCACACTTCACCCCCAGCAGTGATGTGCCGCGCCCACAATAGCTCAATCCCTCCCTACCAAATCAATTTAAGCCTTCCCCTTTTTGTTTCAATGCAATTGCAAAACAAAGGTCCTGTAATTTACATACCATCTGCTTTCTATCCCCATTCTCTAAATGAAAGGGAATATTTACCTGGTGGGTTAAGTGAATCGAAACAGCTCGATTCTCGACTGCATAACACTCGACTTCTTTCGTCACGCTTCAGGTAAATAGAATCCGCATTATATCTTAAATCACCTGGAAAGCTATGTGCACAGTGGCATAACTTTAGCTGGTATACTGAAAATAATGCAAATTTAATTCTTAAATTTTAAAAGTTACTAAAATTTCCCTGGAAGTTAATATATTTTATAAAAACATTTCATGATTTATGGGATTATTCTCCGAACTTTTCTTTTTTTTTTTAGTAGTTTACGTCCTCCAACGTTAAGTCACATCGGACGATGAATGGTATGGTTGTAATGATGCTCAAATGGGCCCAGGGTCCATAGATCCGGACATTTCCCGTTACTGTGACACATATTACACTTTTCTTCTCTTCTTTCCTCCCAAAACTTTTATGTTTTAAGTTCCATGTCCAGTTGCGAAGCACTGCACCGTGGCTAATCTATAGATTGGTCCTTTAAAGTTTTGCTGTTCTGCTACTCATTTCAATTTATATAAATATTGTCACGAGGCATTGATTTGCCGCTCGTAAGTGAACGCCGAGAGAAAGAGAGAAGCAGGGAGTGAAAGAGACAGATAGTGGCCAAGCCACACCCTGAGAGAGAGCAACAGAGGGAGAGAGAAATACGGATAATTCTATGGTGTTCTTGCCATATCACAAAAGATCGCACTAGTTTGGTAGCTTTCGTGTGGCTTCGTCAGGTTTTGAGAAACATCGAGAAACTGCTGTTCTGTATAAATAAGAGTTTGGTGAGAGCCAAGAGAGGGGAGATTATGACCCCACTAGACGCCGATCTAGACTGCACCGGGTCCCCCTTATGGCATGCGGGCACCCCAGATAACACAGGAGCTAATCCTATCAGCAGCTAAAACTGAGCTCCTCATAATTTTTCTAAGCTCTTAGGCATCTAAATTTTTCCCCAATAAAAAATTAAACAAAAAACAACAATTTGGGTGCAAAGTACTGCATCCTCCCCTTCAACCCGAAGGTACATTCTGTAACCTCTAAATTCAATCCCAACCTCAAAACCTACACCACCTTCATCCTACAAACTTCAATTTAAATCTTAACTGCGGTAAAACCCTTAACGGGTGGGCACGCAGCAGCCAGCCAGCACGAGCGAGCGACCAAGAGAGGGGCACAGAAGCAGTCAGTCAGTCAGTCAGTCAGTCAGTCATTGAGCTGAAATGGTGCAGTATGGACGTGTGGCAGCGGACTTGATTTCGTACGTGTGTGTTACATCACCCTGCTGATGTCACATTTGTGCAAGTGTGTTTCAAAGGATATAAAGAGCATTTTGTATTTCTGCAAACTGGACTTTTAATTTTATGAACCCACAAAGTCAAAATATTTATACTGTTTAAAAGGCCAGTAAGGTACATTTTATTAAAAAGGCTGTTTGCTGTCCAGAAACGGTAAAACACTTGACACCTGAAGTGTCGACTTTTAAAATAAATAAATTAAAAAGGAATGATAAATAGACAAACAATGGCAATAAATAAGTTTCATTTGTTAAAATCAATGCATAATATAATAAGCCTGAGTCACAGTTCTGCTAGTGGATAAGAAGTCATTAAATTGGCAACTTACGTGTTTAAGAAAAATTAGCTACCAACTAATTAGTAAGCAGCTAAGGTAATTAGGTATTCCGGTGAATTTAGCGAACAGGAAACTTATTTACTTAAGATTCAGGTAATGGGACCTCGGAACGTTCAGATATCAGGAAGTTGCATGAAAACTGCTAGGTTTTGTATCCCAATTCTGAGGATTATAACTCTCATAACTGTGCAAGTCAAAGATTTAAATTTGTGTTTCCCATGGGAATAAGAAGTTTTAGATTTGACAACGTATAGTTGGGTAATCATGAAGATGGCGGGGCTTAATTGACTTTTCACGCTTTTACACTAGTATTTTGCTGTGATCAACCATTGGCAGTCCATAATGAATAAAGACCTCACTCGATTTAGTAGACACTTGGCGGTGGTAGCCACAGTGGGATTCGTCGTTTAGTATTTCAGCGATTTACGATATCTTACGCTATCGTTGTTATTGCAGATGTGGTTATTTTAAATTGTAAGTTTATTGATACTGCATAAGGGCGCCGGGGTAGCGCGGTGGTTTCGTTCGCGGCTCCCGTTCTAAGGGTCCCGAGTTCGATTCCCGGCTCTGGGGTTGGCGATTTTAAGTCGGCCCTATCCACGCCTTCACCTCTGTCTAGCCCTACGTGGTTCGGAGTCAAAGGTAAAAACTGTAGGTCCTCTCACCTCACCGCCATCTTCACTATCACCCTATCATCGGAGGTAATGGACACCGCCCTCTGGGTGCCTCCACCTGAGAAATGGGTCCGGTCATCACTTGGTGGGGTGAGGTTACCCCGAAGGCCAAGGTTGCCATGTGGGGAGTGTTAGTAACTAACTAACTTGATACTGCATAAGTTATCAGACATAATACTTCAATAGTAGATCATGTCCACGAAGGGGGCATGACTAACTACGATAAATCTACCATGTCATTTCCAGTATCCGCGCTTGTTTTTTAGAATTTTTATCACGTTATAAAGACTTTTTTTTAATTTATACCGATGGCTGAAATAGCCCAAAAATGGGATTGGCGGTGTTTATACGTGTGGAACCGAACCATATGCATTCGGATTCCACACTAGCACTTCCATTTATACTGCAGAGCTTTATGTAATATACCGGGCAATTTTACATGTACGTCGACGAAAGATGGGACAATCCTGAGAGATTCCCTCATTGTACTTTAAAGCCTTCGGCAGCTGTACAACTACTACCCTATTATGTAACGTATCCAAGATGCCCTCCACGTTTTACACGCTTCCGGCGTTAGCGTGGTGTGTGCAAGGATTCATGGTCACGTTGGCTTCCCGCGAAATGAATGGACGAATTCAGCAGTTAAGACGTTTAGAATAACATTAGTTACATCGGAAGATTTTAGAGCTGTATTGTGGAGAGCCGTGCTGTCCTGCTGGCAGGACGAGTGGTCCGCTCTCCGCGGAAATAAACTTAGGACATTGAAGGAACTTCCGATACCCTGGGTTACCTCTTGTAGTCCATCTCTTCGAGAGGAAGTGATTTTGGCATGGTTGCGCATTGGCCATTGCTCTTTTACGCATAGATTTGTAACAGTATTTTTGTTTAGTAATGTTCGAAGGAATAATAAATATATAAAAATGTATGTAGTTGTGTGATTGGCCGAAGTAGTAGTGGTATGACGTGGTGTGATGACGTGTAAGTGAATCGGCCAATCACAAAATAAAGTGGGAATTACTATGGGGACAAGAAAATCAATAATCTAGAAAAAGTGTGAATCTTGTGTCTTGCTGGAGAACGAGGAAAGATGTTACGATGATTGTAATTGTAAAGGAAAATTAATAAGATTCAAAAAGTGTTATTCAATATTTATAATAGATAAGAGTGAATCATAGTTCATATTATATAATTAAATAATATATTACAAAATTGGACTCATCTAAGTTTTATTTTCACCAAAAATCCGCATCCACACCTGAGAAAAGATCTCACGACTCTCAGTAGATTAAAACTCGACTTGGATCTTATAAAAAGTTGGCTTGCTTCTTATTAGTTGAAGATGAACGAAAATATAATCCCGTTACAAATGGCGCAGCAACGTGTGGGGCTCGAATAGGATAAAGAAGAGGAGATTAAAGCATCGTGCAGCTCCGTGGGAATTTAAAAGGAAAGAAGAAAGAAGAGAGAAGAAAGAAGAAAACGAGAACTGGTTTAAGTGAGTGAAATTAAAAAAATAATAATAATAATAATAATAGTAGTAGATTTATGTTGTTAAGAAATCAGAAAATAGTTAAAAAGATGGCGAGTAGAAAAGAAATAATAGTGGAAGGAGAAGTTACTGATAGTGTAGGAATGAATAGGGAGGATGCAAGATTAAGCATAGATAATGAGTCAATGTTGGAAAGAATAACAAGAATGTTAAGTAATTTAGATTCTAAAATAGAACAAAATGCAAAGAATTTAGATTTTAGAATGAGAGATGTAAAATCAGAAATAGGAGATGTTAAATCTGAAATGAGTAATTTAGATTCTAAAATAGAACAAAATGCAAAGAATTTAGATTTTAGAATGAGAGATGTTAAATCTGAAATGAGTAATTTAGATTCTAGAATGAAAGATGTAAAATCAGAAATAAGTAATTTAGATTCTAGAATGAAAGATGTAAAATCAGAAATGAGTAATTTAGATTCTAAAATAGAACAAAATGTAAACGATTTAACTAAGAAAATGAATGATTTAGATGTAGGAGTAAGACAGGAACTAGCACAAAATGTGAGTAACTTAGAAATTAATTTATTACAGAAGCTAAAACAGGAATTAAAATCTGAAATTTCACAGGAGATTAGAGAAGGGAGAAAAGAGTGTAGGGATAATATGGAAAGGCTCATGCAGATTATAGAGATTAATAAGGATGAGAATAGAAAGGAAGTCAATGAGTTGAGAGAGATAATTCAGGAAACTAGGTTAGGTCAGGACATTGTGAAACAAGAAATAAGAATGGAATTAAACAAAGAGTTAGAAACATTTAGGATACAACAGGCAGAAATAACACAAAAACAAAGAGAAGAATTAGGAGATAAAGTAGAACAAAGAATCAATGTAATTTGTTCTGAAATGCAATTACAACATGATGAAAGTAAGATACACCAAGAGGAAATAAAGTTACAAATTGATGAGATAAGTAGAGCAAAAGAAGAAGTAATTTTGCAAATTAAAGAGGTAAAAGAACATTTTGAAAAAGAAAAGGATAACTTAGGAAAATTGACACAAGTTGTAATTGCATTACAGGATAGAAAAGTAAATAACGGGAAAGAAATGTCTAGAATTACAAATATAAACGATTGTGACTTACCAGGTGAATTAAGCAATCAACAGAAGTCTAGTGATGTAGTAAGTGAATGTAGTGATTTTGTGAGTCCAGATAATGATATTAATTATCACAGAAACACACAGAACATGTCCTCACACACACAACTCCACAGTCTAGGTCAAAATGAATGTGTACATTATTCACTAAATGATATTAGTCCACCAAGTTTTGATGAGGAATCAGGTGATAATCCAAAAGTATTTCTTAGGGAATTGGAAGAATATTTCCGTATTAAGAGAATTCCCAATGAATTTCGGATGGTAATAGTAAAACGCTGTTTGAAGAAAAATGCTCTTGAGTGGTTAAGGTTAACTTTGGCTTCACATGAAACATACAGTACTTTCAGAAATCTGTTTATAAATAGATTTTGGGGACCTGAGAGACAAAGAAGAATAAAAGTTGAGTTAGCAACGGGTAGGTTTGAGTTTAAAAAAGGGATTTCTATGACTGAATATTTCTTAAAATTAGCAAACAAAAGTAAGTTGATCAATCCCGAAATTTCTGAGACAGAAATTGTCAACATGCTAATACGTCATTATCCACCACATATCAGAAATCATTTAATTGTGGCTAAGCCTATCGATTTCTCTGATATGATTGAATTATTATCCGAATTTGAAGCACATAACCTCATTAATGATACTACATCCTGTGATGGTAACTATAATAACGTCCATATTGAGCGAGGAAGAAATCGACAGGAATCACAACCTACAAATAATAGGAATAATAGGACGAGTTTAAATTGGGGCGGGGCACCCGTGAGAAATCAAAGATTTGAAGGAAGAGGTTATGATCCTAGACGAACTTATGAATCTGTAATTCCCGGAACAGGAAGTGGAGTTCAAAATAATGTGCAAAGGAATTATCATAACAATCAGTCGACGAGAATTGGAAGAAATGATCAAATAAACCATGTAAGATTTTATCGAGGAAATAATCAGCGAATAAGTAATTTTAATAGGGGTAGAGGTACTAGTTTATTTAGTGCAAATCAAAGAGATTTTAGGGGTGTGAGATTTGAAAGAAGTAATCAAAATGAAAGAGTCGAAAATACACAAAGCACAGAGAATGATGTGAGTATAAACGATAGCACCAACCTAACCAACAATGAAAGTATTAATTAAGGGCCGAATAGGCGAATGGAATTTCAATTTCATTGCGTTGGTAATTCCACATTTGGCAAGAGATGTAATTGTGGGTAATGATTTATTATATGAATGGCAAAGTGTATTGAATTTCGAAATGCATGAAATGAAGGTTAAGACAGAAAATGATTTATTAGTAATAAAATTATTGGAAGAAGATGGAAGAAAAGAAGAGAACAGGGATAATATAAATAATGAAAGGTTTTTTTGTGGAAGATATACTTTTGCAAGAAAATGGTAATATTGAATACGATGAAAATGAAAATTGTGGGAAGAATTTAATTATTGATGGATTGCAAAATAATGTAACTGACCCTGAAAAGCATTGTTGCCAATTATACACAATACAAGATAAGAACGGCGGAAGCCAAGTGGAGGAAGAAATAGAATTCCAGAGAATATTACAAGTAAAGTTAGAAAACACATACAATTTAGACCAAGCGAGAAAAGAACAGTTGAAATTGTGTATATTAAAGAATATAAAAGCCTTTAGTTCAACACCTGGACTGTGTAACAAATACACACACACACATTTAAAGTATATGATACTGATCCCTATACACATAAAAGCCTTGACAGTAATTGAAACAATATTGAATATATACTATGTGTGTGTTAAATAATAATAAAAATAAAACATTGTTAAACATCAATATATTGTTGTATTTTAATTAATGTTAATTTATTGTTGTTAAATGTTCATTTATTATATTTCATCTAATGTATGTATATTATTATATTTTATGTATGTTGTATTGGTGTTGTGTAATATTGGTGTAAACGAAATTGTTAATTGGGGCTGTTCTTCGAAATATATGGAAACAGATTGTTAATTCCTTTGTTTGGTTAGTTTCCATATATTTCGAAGAGGGGCATTTGTAACAGTATTTTTGTTTAGTAATGTTCGAAGGAATAATAAATATATAAAAATGTATGTAGTTGTATGATTGGCCGAAGTAGTAGTGGTATGACGTGGTGTGATGACGTGTAAGTGAATCGGCCAATCACAAAATAAAGTGGGAATTACTATGGGGACAAGAAAATCAATAATCTAGAAAAAGTGTGAATCTTGTGTCTTGCTGGAGAACGAGGAAAGATGTTACGATGATTGTAATTGTAAAGGAAAATTAATAAGATTCAAAAAGTGTTATTCAATATTTATAATAGATAAGAGTGAATCATAGTTCATATTATATAATTAAATAATATATTACAAAATTGGACTCATCTAAATTTTATTTTCACCAAAAATCCGCATCCACACCTGAGAAAAGATCTCACGACTCTCAGTAGATTAAAACTCGACTTGGATCTTATAAAAAGTTGGCTTGCTTCTAATTAGTTGAAGATGAACGAAAATATAATCCCGTTACAGATTTTTGTTTCGAAGGGAACCTTCTCCAGTTTGTCCGTTTTGCAAGGAAGCTTTATCAGTCCGTCAGGTGCTTCTAGAGTGTATTTGCCTAGCACACCTTCGAACATCTCTGCAGCTGCCGGTCAGCTTTGCGGGTATGCTGGCGGACGTCAACAAATCGGCGGAGAACGTTTCTAAATTTGTTTATAAGTTAGATTTTAGAATTTAGTAAAGAGTACCGTTTAGCCCTCCCCCTCTCCCTCCCCCTCTCCCTCCCCCTCCCCCTCCCCCTCCCCCTCCCTCCCCCCTCCCCCTCCCCCCCTCCCCCTCCCCCTCCCCCTCCCCCTCTCCCTCTCCCTCTCCCTCTCCCCCTCCCCCTCCCCCTCTCCCTCTCCCTCTCCCTCTCCCTCTCCCTCCCCCTCCCCCTCCCCCTCCCTCTCCCTCTCCCTCTCCCTCTCCCTCTCCCTCTCCCTCTCTCCCTCTCCCTCTCTCCCTCTCCCTCTCTCTCCCTCTCTCCCTCTCTCTCTCTCTCTCTCTCTCTCTCTCTCTCTCTCTCTCTCTCTCTCTCTCTCTCTCTCTTGTATGTGTACATGTATGTTTTTGCTTTATTTACACTTTTATTAAATTCTAGAACCGTTTGTATCTGACTTTTGCCATGAATGAGTTTTTAAAAGGATCCGATAGACGCTGAAGTTAGGTGCCCTTATATAGATATCATCATCATCATCATCATCATCATCATCATCATCATCATCATCATCATCATCCTTCAATAGTTGCAATTCTGAATGTTGAGAGTTTAGTTCTTCGTTTAAAAGCAGTAAAAAATTCCTGCAAAATAATTAATTCATTAGCCAATATTAAATGTATCAGTCAACATTTTAGTGTTACACGCTTACTCCTAGAGAACGAACCAACAGTTCACCACTATAGCAGCTGGCAGCACATATCAAAAACGAGATATTGGAAACAGTATCAAAAGTGTTGCATATGCTAAGACTTCGGTTGCTAAGGATTTTGGTAGTACGATTCACAGAAGTTAAAGGAATAAAAGTACATAACTTAATGACAGTAATTAATTGTCTAACGAAACAAAATGCCTGTAGTCAATTTTTATACATTTTGTGCATCGGCTGGTTATGCGCTGTCGATCTCATGCCAAAAATTTAAACTCTGGTTCACAGAGTAAGTGTGAGCTGAGTGAAGTTGCTGGGGTAACTAAGTCTATTTTGCACTCCTTCGGGTTTCAACGCAGATCAGATTACAGCGGTGTGCTCTGTATTTTGTCATTCCTGCGTGACCTGAATAAATATAGAATATTCCGAGTTCGAATCTCGATCAGGGTGAGTCAACCGGAGAGGTTTTTTTTTAGTTTTCCTTAATCCTTAAAGATAAATGTAGGGTAAATTTAAGCTCTGTTGATCTATGGGCTCATTTGACATCATTTAACTCATTCCATTCATCATGTGAGGACGTTGTAGGACTTTCAATAAAATAGGTATGGATAAAGACTGCTTTGCATCACTGAACAATTAATGGAATACAACTCCGATTATCCAATCTAACTCTGTGCATTGTAATATACGGGCTGAGCAAAAAGTATGCAACAGTGATTTTAACTTTGTTGTTATAGTTCTGTGAAGTGATGCTTTTTAGAAAATCTGTAATATCTCAACATGTTTTCATATTACTATGATTGTGAATAGCATGCGAGTTTTTTAATAGTAAGCTACCTTTTTCCCCTCAGGTCTCGGTAGGTGAGTAGGTAGGTGGGTTTTGAACTATAATTAAGTTTATTAAGACGTATTACAACACATGAAATTTACACCAACAAAATACATTCACAACAAAATTACTGGTGCTGTGTGATAAATTCACTTCAAAAGATGCTCAAAATGGCCTCCACTTACTGCCAAACAATGCCAAAGTCTGTCTTTGAAATTAGTTAATTTTTCCAGCAACACTGTTGGCCTAATGCGCTGCAATTCTTGACCAATTATTTACTTTAATTCTTCAAGAGCTCTTGGTTAGTCCTCGTAAACCCTTCACTTCAAATATCCCCACAGGGAAAAGTACAAGGGGTTCAGGTAAGGACATCTTGGTGGCTATTCAATTCTTCCTCCACTGCCAATTCATCTTCCTGGAAATTCATGAGATAATTCGCCATCTGCATTCGATAATGTGCGGTGATTACATCAATGTGGGTTTTCTTCTACTGGTAATAGAACATCAAGAGCTGGGTCACCATCTGTAAATTGTTTTGGCCTTCCAGAGTATGGCTTACTTTTAACACTTCCAGTTTCACTGAATTTTTTTTTCTTCCAAATTTTGCTTGCCGTAGACCAGAGGAAGGCAGCTTCGAGCGTTGTGACGTATTTCAGTCGGGATCGAGGCCTGCAGTGCATGTGACGTCAGGAAATAACCGTGTAGTACCAAGTTGTCTATATAAATGGCGCTGTGAATGCAGAATCTGAGAGTTGAGTCAGGTGTAGCACACTTGCTGACAACAATTTAGCTGCCACGTAGCTAATGGAACTGTTAAATTTATAAATGACGATTTATTGAAGGACAAATATACACACACAACAAAGACTTGGCTGACTTTTACAAGAATGTCCCCCAAACCAGATTCCCGAGGTTTTATTCACTTGCAGCACGGACATTTTGTATGTTTGGCTCGACATATATGTGCGAACAATTTGTTTCTGTTATGAAATTAGCTAAGTCCAAACCACGAAGTACCTTGTCCGATCACAATCTAACATGCAGCCTTCGAATACAAATTTCCCATATATTAAGTGCTAATACTGATAAAATAGTTATTAAAGAAAAGCGAAACAGAAAGTGTAGCAAAATATCCGCGTAATTCTGTTCCGAATGGGTCTCCTCTAATTTGCAGAGAAAATTATTTTGTTTTATTTAATTTACTTTATAACATGTCTGACCTTCAGATAAACTAGGATTTGAAGTTTTAGATATTTTCTCATAGCACAGAGCCAAAATGTAATACATTATAAACTGTGACCAACTGTGCATTTACAGCAGTCAGCATTAATATTACAACACCCAAGATGTAAGTTGTACATATTCTTAATATCCGATACGTTTGCTGTCTTTCCTACGCTGTCGGAACCCCAACACAGCAAACTATTTCCTTCTTCTGGGCAACAGAAATCAGCGCGGTGACGTCACACGCTAACCTGCCTTTTGTTTGGGAGCATATTTGGCCGTTAGAGCTGATGGAGCTGACGTCACACCACCACTATCTGTCTTCCCTTGCCGTAGCGTGAGTAATGCTTCGTTTTGGATGCATTTTATTAAACAAGAGAAAGCTCTTCTTGGGTCTTTCTTCTATCACCATAACTGATCATCATTAGTATTTTAATTCGTTGTCTTTCTGGAAGTTGTTCCTTGATTAATTACTTTCAGGAAGATTTTGCTATGAAGTAAGCATTGTCCTTAGCTTAGCTTTCGTTCACTCCAAAGCCAGATATTGAAGCAGACTACCGCACTGTTTAATTTAAGACCTGCTCAATTGGTTTTCCATGATGGTTTTCCTTTGCTCAGTACACATGCTTTAAGGTCATAATAAATTTAAATTACAGTTTGAACTCGTACTTATTTGTATTGTGCCCGCTTATCCTATACATGCAGGCTCCTTGAGTAACTATGACTTCTCTTCATCCGAGCTATGCCAGATTTTGGGTATCGCCAGCTCGTTAGTTTACCAGCCATGCTGCCTTGTTACTCTCAGCCACCTACAAGTTTCGCTGCGTACTGATAGGAAGCACCAGTGTCGCCAGCAGAGGGAGCAATAATGTCTGACAGTTGAATAGCGCCACCATCGGGAGGAATAGGCTCGGAACTTTCCTCGGACGGTCGAGGACAAGTATCTCACTTCGGTTATGGATATGACACAGTAAACATTTGCGATTTATTTGCCGCTCCGCACGCAAGAACATTGGTGACATCTTTGGCTTCGCTTCAAAATGTAAGTTTCGGACCCAGCTTTTCTAAATTTGTATTCCAAATTTTACCCCTGTGTTTCTCGGGTAAATTGTTATAAATTTCAAGGAGTAAGTGCACAACAAAAACATTAAAAGAAATTATAAAGGCTCTCAGTGATCAGTGGCACGGAGAATACGTACATTGTTATGTTAGAAAATTGTTATATTTGGAATTTGGAGAGTATAAAGAGATTGTTGAAAACAAACAACCAAATATTTTGTGCCTTTCGTTAATAATCCTCTACGGACCTTTCACTTATGGCTTCCCTAATATTAACATCTGTAGGAAATGGTACAGTGCGTTCTGACACTTGAGGACTGGAGGAAAGGTTGCCATTAAAAAAAACAGAAGAACTCGCACCTTTATTTTTAATCATGGTAATGTGAGGCCATTTTGATATCTTAC
This sequence comes from Mantis religiosa, assembly GCA_030765055.1. NCBI lineage: Eukaryota > Metazoa > Arthropoda > Insecta > Mantodea > Mantidae > Mantis > Mantis religiosa. Next base: position 6,996,691 of record JAUKNK010000320.1, on the reverse strand, counting down.
AGCTTTTCTAAAAATATCACTTCATAGAGTAGCAAATGCAGGGTTACAGGCAATGTTTCATACTTTTTACTCACCCGTAGATTTTACCTCCTGATGATATAGTTTTACATTAATAATCATTTTTCAGTTCTACCATTGAACTCAGAAAGTTTTTCCACATTTTATTAGATATATTTCAGTTTACCAGAGCATGTTTTCTATCTTCTGCAACTAATATGAACTACCCGTGATATAGTCCTATCAACTACAGATTTACTGGTTTATCATATTGCCAGTAACAGCTTGATGCTTTGGATAGGTTTGGGTGGTTCATTTGGTGAGATGCTATGCTAATGAGTTCAAAGTCGCAAGCTCAAACCCAGCCCAGACCGATTAAAATTAGCAGCCAGTCTATGACAGTAGGTTTATTGGCATGTCAACGGACTCCTGCTGGACAACATTCCGGAATACCGGTGACACCGATAAAATCGTGGTAATTGACAGTGTCGTCAACAAAGAAACAATTTGGTTTCGGTTTAATTGCCTCCACTGTTGCTTCAAATTATTTATCCAACTAATTGGTCCATCATCTTTCCCAACTTTTTATTTATTTGTCTTCGGTTATAATGGAAATACTAAAATATATGTATATTCTTGTTGCTTTGACATTCCTTCATTCAACTTAACCTCATCATTTTATTTAAATCTTTAACCTACAGTAGAAATTTAATATTTCATCATCCTAAATTATTGTATATTCTCAGATGGAATTACCATTCCTTTCCCTTTAAACTTTTCTCTCGTCTTGTATAAACGACTCCCAACAAAAGAAAAATAAAGCAGATATCCAGGTCATCTGCTTCCATATGTACTACTCAATCAATTGGGGAGCATTTCTGAAGAAATCTCAGACGAAAGAAGGAGATATAATATTTTACTGTTGGCGCATAAACTTCCTATTGGGGCATCTCTTGACGTTATTTCGTCCTGATGTAACAAAGGAAATATTTTGTAGACGTGACAATCGACAAGCATAGCCTTACATTTTTCTAGTTTATTTTTATTTCTTAAAATTTTAAATAATTACGTGTTACTGGCTTGCACATGTTTACATAAACCTGTTTTGGGGTTACTTAGCTGTGTAGTTAGCATTGTGCTTGCGTCACAAGAACAACCACTAAAATTATAGTTGCTGCTCGCCTCGGTAGCATAGATGGTAGCGCGTCTGCCTCACGTCCAACAGGTCCGGAGTTCAAATCTCGGTAGGGTGAGTTACCTGGATAAGGTTTTTACGGGGTTTTCCCTTATCCTGAAAGATGAATGTCTGACAAGTCTAACGTCCATGGACCCTGGGCTCATTTGAGCATCATTTCACCGTCCGATATTACTTAACGTTGGTGGATGTAAATTACAAATATATATATATATATATATATATATATATGTGTGTGTGTGTGTGTGTGTGTGTGTGTGTGTGTGTGTGTGTGTGTGTGTGTGTGTGCTCGTATGTTTCTCATAACACCCGAATGTAACCTATGTTCTGATTCTTAATTCAAAACATTAATAAATACATACAGTTGTTATAAAATAATTGTAGATAATTTGCAGCTCTTGTTAAAAACTAGCACATCAGAATCTAAGGGAAATGATAAAGCAATTTCCAGATTGAATCTTTATTTGTACTGTCTGCCCACGACAAGCCAAGCGGTGCATGAAACGGGAGAGTGGTTTGAACTGTTCATCTGCTCTGGTAGTGGATCTGTTTACTAAGAAATGAGTATGAGGGTGCATATGAATCGCCCATGCTGCCAGATCTAATGATCGTTTCAGTAACTGCAGTGATAGATATTATTCATAGGTAAGTTTTGTGACAACTTGCATTTTGCGTGAAGCTAGCATTCTTATCATATCCGGAAGCGAGTATAAACACAGTAAAAGTGATACGCTACACATTCCTCTGTCTTGCATTCCTGTGGTGGGTAGACAGTACATTATGTGTTCTAATTATCAATGTATTGTTCTTTTAAAATGTCACTTATATGGTTAAATTTGCTTTAAGCACTGAAATATTCTAACTTTTGCCTAAATTTATATTGGTGATTAGAGATAAAGCTAAAAATTATTTTAAATAGTTACAAATACGATTGAAAACAAAGTAATAGAGAAGGAATAACTCTTAGAATAGAAACATTATAATTGCACATACATATCATGTACCCGCTTACTCTACACATGCAGGCTCTTTGAGTAACCACGACTCTTCTCTGCATACGAGCTGTGCAGAATTTTGGATATCGCCAGCTCGTTAGTTTACCAGACATGCTGCCTTGTTACTCTCGGCTACCTACAAGTTTCGCTGCGTACCGCTAGGAACCACCGGTGTCGCTGGCAGAGGGAGCAAAATAGTCTGACACTTGAATAGCACCACCACCGGGACGGATAGGCTACGTGGTTTATTCGGAAGGTCGAGGATAAGTATCTCACTTGGGTTTTGCATATGGAAGGTGAACTTTTCGACTTATTCGCCACTCCGCACGCAAGAACATTGGGGACATCTTTGCCTTCACTTCATAATGTAAGTTTCGGACCCAGCTTTTCTAGATTTCTATTCCAAACTTTTCCCCTTTGTTTCTCGGGTAAATTATTATAAATTTCACGGAGTTAGTGCACAACAAAAAACACTAAAAGAAATTATAAAGATTCTCAGTGATCAGTCGCAAGGAAAATACGTACATTGTTATGTTTGAAAATTATTATGTTTGAAATTTCTAGAGTATAGTTTGTTGAAAAGAACCAACTTTGAATATTTTGTGCTTTTCCTTGATAATCCTGCACGGACCTTTCACTTATAGCTTCCCTATTATTATATGTAGGAAATGGTACAAACAGAAAGGGATAATTTAGGCACAAATACGTTTTGTATTGGATTAAAATTGTGTAAATATCGTGAGTGTGTTAGTTATGCCAAGTAAAATTATGCTCAGATAAACATGACTGGTGAGTGCTGCCTAAAAAGACCAACGGAGTTTATAAAAAATGGGTTTGTCACCTGGTACGTCACTGCATTGCTCTTACTTAAATTTTCATTCTAGCCTTAATGCTTATACGTACTTTATGTCTGCAGACTTAATTGTTCTCCTCTGTTTATTTGGCTACCACTCTTAATAATGACTTTCTTTATATTTTAGGATCTCCTCTTCGTGTATCGGAAATGAAAACATAAGAAATCCTTATTTATGAGTGGGATTATACCTCCCCTTAAAATGTTTATTCCCCTATACTATCAAGTAGTTTGGAATTTTCAAAAATCAGAACTTGTTACCCGTTTGTTATATATGCGAAACACTGATGCTCTGTATCTCAAAGGATTATAAGCGGAGATGAAGTTTTACAAATTAACTCAGTAATCATGAATGTAATTATGTCATAACAAAAGGACTTAGTAATTTTATTATGATAAAGTTTAGAAATCAGCCAACTGTTAGTGCCAGGGGGAAGAAGAAATCAGGATTTCAAGATCCTACACCTCAAATATCCAAAGCCATAACACTAAGCACTGTAATCTCATTTTAGTTTTGTGTAATTCACACATTTAAGGGTAATCCCAATGTGCATGTTAATAAACGATTAAATAATAGTTCTATATACATTTAAATACATTTAAAATTTATAGGAAGAAATTTAGTACACTGTTTTGACAGTTGATAATTTTATACGTTTTGCTGCACGTACACGTTTTCATAAGCGGGGCTAGGAAGTTCATACCGATTTCCTTGAGCAGTGGAAGAGCGGCCAGGCATGGCTATACAACGCAGCGCTACTAGCAAGGGCAAGGTTCGTCGTAGAATGCAACTCATTACTGTAACTTGTATCCTAAACTAGTACATATTACATGTTTAGCACATGCTTTACTCTGAGTGTAGTTATGCACGTGTAGACAGCTTTATAGCGCACATGAAAATGATTTTTGAAGGCATCTTACAGGATTGCATAGTTCAGAGAGTTAGCACCAGACATATTGCTACCACAACGGCCTCCCCGCCTCAGTAGCGTATATGGTAGCATGTCTGCCTCACGTTCAAGAGGTTCCAAGTTCGAATCTCGGTCAGGGTGAGTTACCTGGGGTGTTCCCCTTATCCTGAGAGACGAATGTCAGTTAACTCTAAGCTCCATGGAGCCCGGGCTCATTTGAGCATCATTTCACCCATTTCATTCATCGTCCGATATGACTTAAAGTTGGAGGACGTAAATTACAAAAAAAAAAAAAAAAAAAAAAAAAAAAAAAAAACACTGCGTCCAGTTGTCACCAGATGGGACACTTGGCTAGAGGCTGTTAACTATCATCGAACATTATGACAAAATTGTTTCCATATTAACCAATTTTGAAACCGATGGCGGTTCTAGCATACAAACTGCCAAACGTCTAGTAACGAATAGTTTCTTAGAAACATATTGATGGCACATTTGTTCAAAGAGTTACCCGCAACTATCACACTGTTACAACCCAGAGGTATGGAGCGGACTGAATCTGAGCTACATGTGGGACTGTCAAAACGGATTTACCAAACCTCGAGCGTTCTGCCTGAAATAAAGAGAAAAATGAGAAGTGTAATTGAAAAGAATGCAGGATTCGGTGCGATTTATCGCATACGAGATCCACTTTTGGATCCCTACAAAAGCCATGATACTGATACGGACTTGATAAAATAATTCAAATGTGCCCGGACAGGTGATAGGCGAGAAAGGGCGGCCTTTCCAAGGAGACACTATAGAGCAGAGGGGAGGGTCCCTAGATTTTACTTAGATGGAAACCTTTCCGGGCTGGCCACGACAACCAACATTCCCCGTACTGTGTTTCGAATACGGTCCCAGCAGTCGGTTCGAAGACCGGCAACCATCCTACCAGAGAACGAAGTGGTTTATCGGAGCATATCATCGCGCCAGGCACCGCCGAGACACCCGCCGACACTTCTGCCCTGAGTTAGACTACCAGAGGAGATGATATGAAATGATAATGGGTTGAAATGGAGGGACAGGAAATTCGGAGGATGTAATTAACCTACCCAGCATTCGCCTAGCGACCCGGGAAAAAACCCGAAATAACATGGGTCATGTAGGTCTGTCACGGGAATCGAACCCGGGCCTTCCGAATGCGGACAACAAACAAAACAGCCTGAGCCATTCCTCTTGGCTGGTTCCCTCCTTGAACTTTAATATATTAACGGCATTCCAAAACATAAAAACAAATTCTTTCTCTCTTTTAAAAAAGAAATGTCAATAGCCTTTATAGCTCTCGCTAAGGATAGCAACAGCTTTGAGAAAATTGTCCAGTTGTTACTCGTACCGAAAACTAGCATACTTCCCTGAGTAACTGTTACTATATTTATTGGTAATCACATATCAAGGTTTATTCCATTTTATACATAGCTGCTATTGAGTAATACTTAAAATCTATATAATAGTTCATTTTATACTATAATGGGCAGGTGGAAATATCGTTACAATTTCATTTCCATATATGATATTCAATGGTTCAGTTGATACCCTCTCATTTGCACGAAGCCTAAGGATATCCACGGAATGAAGGAATGAGCGACATAGTGTAGTTCAGCTACTTTTGTTTCAGTCCCCAAAGCCGAGCGGGATGGCTCGGCCGGTAGCGTTTGTGACCAGCATTTGGGAGGTCGCGATTTCGATTCCTTTAGCCGACATTCATGGCCCTGGGTTTTCTCGGGGGTTTCTTCGGTTAGCTAAACAAATGCAGCGACACCCACTTCCCCTAAGTTTCCTGTCCCAACATTTCACTGGAATTTTATTTCACTCCACCTTTAGGCTATTTCAGGGTTTTAAAGTGGTGCTTTGCATGCATAACAGGTATCTAAATCCTTGTCCTCCGGATTGGAGGTCTCCGAGTCCAGGACTCGGAGGGAGAAAGGGCGGTAGTTTGAGCCATCTCTACCGGAGAGTGTCATTCTTTACCTATTAGGTAGCCTGCTTAATGTTGTAGTCTCTCCGCAAAATTGACCACCATCAGTATCTTCTCAACTTACCCCTCTTCCTGCTAGTGCCCCAACAGGGCACAAACAAAAACGATCTTTGTGCTGAGATGCTTAGTCCCCTCTCCATAACTTATCATACAGTCATTCATCCGCTGCCAACTACGTCCCTGATCAGTGCAATAACGAAATGCTAAAAAAAATTTTCTCTTACATCCTTTAAAGGTACATTGTATGAATATTTATACAGTTTTGGCATTTTTGAGAGTTTGAGTTACACTGTTCACGAACAGAAAAACACGCAGATTCTCCCAAAGTTTTCCAGATTTTTTAATAGTACTTTTACGACTTTTGGATCTCAAAACATACACTGCTAGTTAAATCCTGATATTCGATTCCAACATTCCTCCAGTTTAGGGACTCAAGTGGTAAACAAATAAAATGCTACAAGACTTACTTACCTACCATATCGTACACATATAACAAACATTTTTTTTTTTAAAAAAAGTGTTGCTTTAATTTATCCCTAATTTAATAAAGGAAAGCAAACCATTCATCACAACTATACGAAAATTATAGAAAGGTTAAATTGCGGAGGTCATTGCAGCAAATTTTTCCGCGAGTGTGTGGAGATCAATCACCATCAATGACAGAATATTTATAGACATGTACTGCCAGAATAGATAAAACAAATGCAGAGGATTGGATTACGCAGCAATAATTAAAGCTTTGTTCCAGCGATCTCGTTATAAATTACAGAACTGGTTGACAAATTATCAAAATTAATTTACAAGAATAAAACAGCTGATTGACGTACTAAGAGGACATCCGTTTTAAAATAAAATGATAATTAATAACGGAACAGCAAAATATTCGCAGATATGTATTATATCTGATATGTATAAAACTCACACACTTCATGTATGTGTTGCACTTTTATATATTCTACAGATATTTTATGCAAAATTATATATATATATATATATATATATATATATATATGTAATTTGTAATTTACGTCCTCCAACGTTACGTCATGTCGGGTGATGAATGGAATGGGGGAAATGATGCTCAAATGAATCCAGGATCCGTAGAGCTTAGACTTACCCGACATTCGTTCCTTCAGGATAACGGAAGACCCGAAAAAGCCTTATCCAGTTAGCTCACCCTGACCGAGATTCGAGCTCGGGACCTCCTGATCGTCAGGCAGACGAGCTACCCTCTACGCTACCGAGGCGGGCTATGTAATTATTTAGGTTCATGATTTGTCTATATAGAACGATAACCTAAATACGAATGTTTAAAAATGTCGAATGCTGTTAGAACACGAAATCATGACATACAAAAGCATGAACAATAAACGTTAATTATATCTCGCTGAAATCTATAGAAACCATAAAGGGACAACTATTTCACATAAATTCAATGCTCCAACAATGCGTAGACTTTTGTTCTAATTTTCCTGGTTAATTTTCATTTGTTTCAGACTAGTTTTCCAGTAGGACCTAATGTGACCATTATTTCGAGTATCCCTTGTGAGGGTATATAGTATTCCTATCCTCCACAAGTGTCTGCCTCACACGTTCGAGAGATCCCGAGCTCGAAACTCAGTTAGGGCGAGTTACCTGGATACGGTTTTTCCGGGGCTTTCCCTTACCCAATGGACGAATATCAGGTAACTCTAAGCTCCATGGACCCCGGACTCATTCTAGCATCATTTCACACGTTTCATTCATCATCCGATATGACTTAACGTTGGAGGACGTAAATGACAAATTCTCCACAAATGATATATTCTACTTATACCTTGACAATTAAGTATGCACTAAGCCCGAGGCAAGCTAATTTTTGACTAGCTTGTTCTCATATTTCATCGCTCACTGCAAGTATTGGTTTGTCTCATAAATTCTTTCGATTCTAGTTACGTGTTTACGACAAAGAACGCCTGCACTGTATGCCCGTATCACAACTACGGCAACAAAGTTGCCTAATTATGTAGGGTAATCTGTTTACATACGCAAGGTCATCGAAAGTAAACAAGGCAATGACCTTTTCAAAACAAACTTTATTTTGTGCAGTATGCGCCATTATTATCAATAACATATCTCCATTTCTCAGGAAGCTTATCAATACCATTGATAAGCAAAATCTTGCAGTTTTCTGGTTGACGAACTCTTCTACGGCGAGTCTGCAATCCTCCAAGGAAGTAAGACGTTTGCCATTAAGGAAGTTTTGCAGGGATCGGAATAAATGATAGTCGTATGGGGCAATGTCTGGAGAATAAGGCGGCTGAGGTAACACATCCCAGTCAAAATCCCGTAATTTCTGACGAGTTACCATAGAAGTGTGTGGTTTGGCATTGTCTTGATGAAAGACGACTCCACCATTAGATGCTAACTCTGACCTTTTCTCTTCTAGGTCAACCTTCAGATGATCCAACTGAGAACAGTATTTCTCTGAATTGATGGTCTCCCCAGGAGGAAGAAATTCGTAATAAATAATTCCTTTCCAGTTCCACCAAATGCACAGCATAGTCTTCTCAGGATGAAGCTCTGGTTTAGGAATTGAGAGTGGTGGTTCCCCTTTCTTACGCCATGACTTTCTCTTTCGGATGTTGTTGTACACAATCCAATTTTCGTCTCCTGCAACCAGCTGTTCCAGAAAACGGGCAGTTTTATTGCGTCTTATCAATGTGTCACAGATGGAAACGCGCTGAACTAAATTTTGTTCACTCAGTTCGTGTGGAACCCATACATCCCGAAGATATACGTAACCAAGTTTCTTCAGGTGCCTGGCTACAGTTGCATGAGATAAGTTTAGCTCCTGACCTACCTCCTGAGTTGTTATTCTGGGGTTGTTCGTAATCATGTCCTTTATCCTTTCCTCATCCGTAACCACAGGAAGTCAAGAACGAGGTTTGTCTTTCACAAAGAAGTTTCCAGCTCGAAATCGAGTAAACCATTTTTGACATGCCTGATTCGCCACTGCATCTTCTACGTAAACAGCAAACATTTTCCGTTGAGTTGTGAGGCTGTTTTCCCTTTACGGTAATAAAATAGCATTAAATGTCGAAAATGTTCCTTCCTTAACATTCACAAGTTACAAGTTCACACTGTTGCATCCACAAACTCGTACTGAAGTTAAGTTACCAATTCTTACATAAGTTGACCTATTTACCTTTGGCCGTGAGGACGCTGTGGTTTGTGTTCATAGCGTTCTTTTCACTTATTGTATTTGTAAACAAACCCCATATTGTTAGGCAACTTCTTTGACGTAAAAGTAATGGGGGCATGCAGTGTTCTCAGGTGTTCTTAGTCGTAAACACGTAACAAGAATCGAATGCACTTATGAGACAACCCAAATAATAATGATAAATAAAAATAAGTATAATTGAGACGCAGAAAGGCATATTTGAAGTGCTATTGGAGTTCAGGAGTTCCGGTAAGTATTGAATCTGTGACAATCCTTATCTATTCCGTGACACCTAAATCTATTCCTTAGCTAAATAAAGTGGCCTTTTGTTAAAATTAATAAACCAACTTATAACACTTGTCCGTCTTTCTCCATTATCCTCCTTTGTGTGCACAATAGCTTACATTCAATAATCCACAGTCTGTCCTTATGTGTCTCGAATTCTCCTGTTATTCATCTTAACTTAGCAGAAGTAGAAAAGTCAGGTGTATTTTAAGGAACGTACAAAGAGTCTGCCAGCAGAATGTTCTTTTGGCTTCTATTTTTATCCAGCCTCTCTTGCAAAAGTGAGGCTAATCCAGTAGCAAAATTCGAGTTCAGTTGGAAGATTCAAGTTTTTCTGTGCAGATTTTGCACCTGATGGTGTGGAAGTTGAAAGTTAGAATCCCGTCTCTTGGGCAGTTTAAGGGAACTACTCGCTGTAGTAACTAATCCTTAGACCAGAGTAACTTGTTTGCTATTCTTTGGCAAAACACCCTTCCGAGGGAAAAGTTTGTAGCAAGTTTGGAGGTAAATGTCCAGGGAATGCTGTGCCAGTCAGACCTGGTATCAGAATCGTAAATAAATTAAGAACTTCTGTTGTCCCTTTGCGTCCAGATCTCCCACAATCGTTGTAAGATCAGATTAAATCACGTAATAAACAGTGAACTTATGAGAAAACTCGTAGGAGGAAAAAGTTCTTTATTTTTGGAAAGTAAACTCCACAGTTTCTATACAAACAGCTCTAGGAGAAAACTGAAAAAGACCAAAATAAAAGTGTATGTAGTGATGAAATATTTAACAAAGTAGTTTTAAGCATGTCAAAAGTGTCTAACTATATTTAAAAGGCATACGTGTTGGACAATATACTGATTTTCCTGATGGTAAAGATAGAGCTAGACACCTCTAAATCTGCATTTAATAAATTAGAACATTTAAGTAAAGCATGTACTTCTAGTGTACTTGTGAATTAGTGATCTTTGGTAATGATACAGAAATTCCCTAGTGAGTCACATTTGATGCCGTCTCCAATATTTTATTCATGTTGAATCTTATCAGTTACTCCAGTAGTGAACCCTGACATCCTTCTGTCTGATAATAAATGAGCGGTTGTGAGGATAAATGCCAGTTAGGTTGGCTAATACATTTATACCGGTCCCCAATCTACAAAGTGATTGACGTTTACTAACAACGCGGAAGAACTGTATAAATAATTAGGAGAGGATGGGTACGTCGTAACGGTTGTCATAACAATTAGAATTGAGAGGTTTCAAAGACAACCTTAGACGCTAAACATTTCTTGTCAATATTCAACACGTGTTTATAACTACATTTATATTGAGGAATTAATCCTTGCAGGATTAATTCTTTTAAATACATTACTCCTGTATATGAATGATTTTAATTAGAGTGAACTGAAAAATCCAATTCTATGGCCGGGATTTGAACAACGGATCTCCTGGTTTCCGTCCAGTCGCTCTTAACGACTTAGAGCGACTTAGCGACTCTTAGAGAGACTGGACGGAAACCAGGAAATCCGTGGTTCAAGTCCCGGCCGTTGCATTGAATTTATCAGTTGACTAATTAAAAGCATCCATATATAGGAGTAATGCATTTAAAATTATGAATTCTGAATGGATTAATTCCTCAATATAAATTTTACATTAAGAGTTCAGACATAAAAAATCCTGGTATTTAAGTACTTACTTGACTAATTATAAAGTGGCATGCGGACAAGCGAGTTGTATATGAATGTCTTATCTTCTAATGTTTCATATAACATTGCCCCGCTGACATGTATCACTCCGCGTGCAACTTACTTCCCCCTCATGCTAATTGGCTAATGCTTTCGCGCCATAGGCCATAGGCGGTGACTTCCCGTCACATTGAACCCTGCAGCAAACGTCATAATAATTGCCAGGAAGATAGAAATAAGAATATGAAGGCATGTAAAAATAATGAAATTTATAATGAAACGGAGCAAGTTGAAACTGAATGAATGAGCAATGAGACTGGAACAAGTTTATAATGAAAGGCCTTCGAACTTTTCCGCTGAGATATTTTAAACTAGCACACATACCTTGCAAAAATGCTTGTCTTTCAGTCTTAAAAGTCGTGTCACGCCATACTTGTCATGTGTCCTTCATTCACCCAAGTCTCGTCAAGGTAGTATATTTTGCGATTCGGACATTTTGATTGTCCTTAAATAACGTCTTCGCCACACAGCAATATCGCTCCTGGAGTGGTAAGTTTTCCTGTTGTCTCAGTTTCATGTCGCGATGTTCCTACGTATCAAACACACCTGTAAGTTAGCTCAGGGCACAGTTGTTCGACTTCTCTCACTGACAAAGGCGGATTCTTCTCTCTGAATGCATTAAATACATGCAACACAATTCTTTTTTTCACCGCTTTCTAAAGGTTTTCCCTCGCGATTCTTCAGCGAAAAACTGGCTGTAGACCAGTTCAAAGCAAGGTCAGTGATAAAAGTGATATAAAAAAATATTTCATCACTACCGCTAAATCACGTGCTTAAGTGCCATGTGCTTGAGAGCAAAGGAACCTCCTCTTTATTTCGTTTAAGAATTAACGTGCATTTCAGATAAATCAACTCTGTTGCGTAATATATTTCATTGAAACAGTTACGAAAATATAAATATGACAATTCTCTTCTAACATATAAAGACATATCAGCATGTTAAATAACGAACTAACTTTTACCGCACAACAGTCTGCACCACAACAGCAGCCAATGAGTTGTGAAAAGGTCACGTGACTGATAAGAGATACGGGGCAAGCTTACGTGAAACATGGATTAATAACTCTGCAGTAAACAAAACCTTGTTGTTTGTTGCTGCTTTGCAAACATTGCAATAAACAAGTGAACAACTTCAAGTTTGTTGCTGCTCTTGTTAGAACAGAGACAGTATGGGCAAGCTCATTTGTATCATATTTGTGGCAGCTTTTATTGCTTTATGTGTGTTTGAGACGTTATATATGTGCCTGCTGTGAGCATTTATTATTGTTTTAATGAATGTTTAAAAATAGTGACAAAGATAGCGCAGACGAACGAAAACCTGAACGTGTTAGGAAATCAAATAAAATTATATTTGTACTCTGTTATTTTCTACGTGCATAGTATACACCACCACCGCCACCGCCGCCGCCACTGCCACCGCCACTATTAGATTTAGTACATTACTAGATTTAGTAATTAAGAACTTCAAACGGCTATTCCTCCGAAATTTGTAATATATGTAATAAGCCTGTGTCTGCCATCAATAACAAGGTGATTACAATTCAACTCGTTCTCCACTTTAAATACATGAACAAGTATAATAACTTAGCCTGACGACGAGAAAGAGTGTCGTCAGAACGTCAATCGCAAAATTTCTGGCGGTGAGTCACTTATGTATTGGTTTGTTTCATAAATTCGTAAGTTTCTTGTTACGTCTTTATGACAAAGAACGCCTGCACTGTATGTCCGTAACACAACTACGGAAACGAAGTTGCCTAATTATCTAGGGGTAATCTGTTTATATACGCAAGGTCATCGAAAGTAAACAAGGCAATGAACTTTTCAAAACAAACTTTATTTTGTGCAGTATGTACCATTATTATCAATAACATATCTCCATTTCTCAGGAAGCTTATCAATTCCATGTCTCCAAAATCTTGCAGTTTTCTGGTTGACGAACTCCTGCGTGTCTGCAATCCTCCAAGGAAGTAAGGCGTTTGCCATTAAGGAAGTTTTGCAGGGATCGGAATAAATGATAGTCGGATGGGGCAATGTCTGGAGAATAAGGCGGGTGAGGTAACACATCCCAGTCGAAATCCCGTAATTTCTGACGAGTTACCATAGAAGTGTGTGGTTTGGCACTGTCTTGATGAAAGACAACTCCACCATTAGATGCTAATTCTGGCCTTCTCTCTCCTAGGGCAACCATCAGACGATCCAACTGAGAACAGTATTTCTCTGAATTGATGGTCTCCCCAGGAGGAAGAAATTCGTAATAAATAATTCCTTTCCAGTCCCACCAAACGCACAGCATAATCTTCTCAGGATGAAGCCCTGGTTTAGGAATTGAGAGTGGTGGTTCCCCTTTCTTACGCCATGACTTTCTCCTTTGGATGTTGTTGTTTACAATCCACTTTTCGTCTCCTGTAGCCAGCTGTTTCAGAAAAGGGGCAGTTTCATTGCGTCTTATCAATGCGTCACAGATGGAAACACGCCGAACTAAATATTGTTCACTCAGTTCGTGCGGAACCCATACACCCGAAGATTTACGTAACCAAATTTCTTTAAGTGCCTGGCTACAGTTGCATGAGATAAGTTTAGCTCCTGACCTACCTCCCGAGTTGTTGTTCTGGGGTTTTTCGTAATCATGTCCTTTATCCTTTTGTCATCCGTAACCACAGGTCGTCCAGAACGAGGTTTGTCTTTCACAGAGAAGTTCCCGGCTCGAAATCGAGTAAACCCTTTTTGACATGCCCGACTCGTCACTGCATCTTATCCGTAAACAGCACAAATTTTCCGTTGATTTTGTGAGGCGGTTTTACCTTTACGGTAATAAAACAGCATTAAATGTCGAAAATGTTCCTTCTTGCCTTCCATATTAACATTCACAAGTTACAACTCCACACTGTTGCATCCACAAACTCGTACTGAAGTTTGGTTACCAATTCTTACATAAGTTGACCTATTTACCTTTGGCCGTGAGGTCCCTGTGGTCTTTTCAATTATTGTATTTGTAAACAAACCCCATACTGTTAGGCAACTTCTTTGACGTAAAAGTAATGGGGGCATGCAGTGTTCTCAGGTGTTCTTAGTCGTAAACACGTAACAAGAATCGAACGAATTTATGAGACAACCCGATATAACCCGAACGCAGTCTTTAAGCGCTATGGATTGACGATAATTAATCACAGTAAACATTTCTGTATTCTTTTCATTATGCATATATTTTTGGATACAAGAAAAATCAATATTGTCTTTTGACGACGCTGTCAAAGATCAGGAAAATATCAACGCCACTGGAGTACCGTAATTTCGTTCAACAGGAGCTCTACATGCCACTAAATATACTGTGCCTCTTAAACACACTTCAAAATCCTGGGCCTGGGTGGTGTTTGAACTCGCGACTTTGGGATAGTAGGCCAGTCCTAACCAAGTGAAGCACCTATACTAACCCGGATTCCGGAGGTTGAAGCGATAACGGTTGCTACATGTTGCTTTAGAATTTCGATTTTTTATGACCACGGAAACAAACGCAGTCAACTTTAGCACTTTAATTTTCGGAGAGGATTCCGCACTGGGAGCAGTCTTGGTCTATTGTACCTTATGCCCCAAAGTGGGACATATCTCGGAGGAAGGATGCGGTGAAAGTAGTAAGGGGCGGCCGACCCAAGGAGGCACAATAGTTCAGAGGGCAGGGTCCTACATTCTACTTAACTTTAGCACTTTAGAAAAGCCAGTGTTTGAAAATTCAGTCCTTCAATAATGAGTAAGAGACGGATTCCTGTGATGTCATTTAATGGATCTTAAAAATCATTTGTTACTTTTTCAAACCTTTGGTCATATTTAATTTTATTTCCACTATAAAGTCATATTTTGGTATTATTATAGTATAGTCAGCAGCCTATTAGAAATTAATCAACATTATGTCTGTATAAAAGTCCCCAGCAGCTCTGCCCACTTGTTTTTCGAATGTTCCTTTAGCAGGTAGCAAATGTTTGTGCAGGAGAACGGAGTCACGGAGTGTTTAGTCTTAGTCCTTTATATTACATTTTACATTGTCCTTTTTGTTACTTTTATAATAAAATTTAAACCATGTTCGTAAATTAGTATGTATGTAGCTATTGTAATTAGAGCATTGTTCTGCTGTAGCGCAAATAAATACGTGACTGACTTGACTGACCCCAACCCAACTGGCCCGACCGACCGATCGACCGACCGTCCGACCGACCGACCGAATGTTTGAATCTCACTCTTCCCTGTTTGTCTGGCGACAGGTTTAATACTTTGTTCCCTTCACTTTGCCATCCGCATCGCTACCAGATTTCTGAAAGTTTCTTGTGCATTCTATTGAGACTTAAGTTTAGTTTGATGTTACCATACCTGAAATTTCTTTCTGAAAGTGTAAAATAAAGACATTTTATTCGAGAATTTAGGAAGGTTTTAGTATTGACGGTTTTATTTTGTATTGTAAATTTTGTGAAGAGAAAGTATTGGCAAAAACGATTTAATATACAAAATATTGAATCTGCTAAGCATCAGATGCGTTTAACAACAGCTTTCTCCATCGCAAACAGACAGTGGCTGATGCTTGAGGCAGCAGCTTCTACAACTGCAGCTCTTGTGGTTACGCGTTCAGAATTTTGTACGGATTTGCAAAATGGTGGTAACTTCAAATATTCCGTTAAAAATTACCGATTGTCATGTTTATATGCTCAATTTCTGAAGATGTAAGGGCCTTATGTCTGATAATAAAAGAGGCTTCCAGTTTGACAACCAAAAAATGCATTTTGTCATTCAAATTAATTTCTCATAAACTTTTTAAATTTGCAAATCCCATAAAGTGCTGAATTCAGAAGTAGAGAAGATCTTTTCCTACAGACACGATTAAAATGTTTATGAACAATTATATAATTGTTTATTGTTCAACAATATGAATTATTGTTCTTGAACAATTATTAATAGTTGAAGTTTAATTTTCAATTAATATAATATGATTAATAAATTCATTAAGTTTTAAAGATCATATTTAAGCTATTTTAGGTCATAAATGTATGCATGTTTCCCACTTTTTAGTCTTAGAAATCCGCCTCTTAATAATAATTATCTCGAAAATGATTATTGTCATAGCAAAATATTAAACATAATTTTTGTAGTTTAGCAGTACGTATGTGTGCAATAAGCATTTGTCTATCTCACACGATATACCGGTTTCAAATATGCATAAATATTGCATAATATTGAATTTAGATGACTTCATAGGAACCCATAAAATAACAAACTAATTTGTTTTCTTTAAATCATTATTCTATGCATTTTTATCAGAATTGGATCTAATAATTTAGGGAAAATGAAAACTGATTATATTTGCTTTATGTTTGAATTAGACTGTAAGCGTTGTGACAATTTCTCGTAAAATTTCGCTGACTTTTCTTTTTTATTCTGGATTCAATGAACTTGAAGCATGTCTTCAGGAGATATATCAATTCTGACTTTTTATATGTTATAGAATGCTTGATACAACAGTCTTTATTTGTTCAAAGTATATAGCTTAGAGAAGTATACTTTTCCTATTCTATTCACGTTTGTGATGACTGATTTTTAATTATACATCATTCAGAATGAAGGATTCAACCAGAGAAACTAAACTGTAAATGTAAAAATAAATTACTCCGTGAATTGGGTTGTTTGATGTTGAGGTTACAGTGATTATATTTACCTTTCAAGGCTTATACATCTGTTTGCCCTCATTTAGGAAAAGGTTGAACTATAGGGTTAGTCACCGACATTAGAGGATTAATCTCAAGAAAGCAAGAGGGATGATATCAACACGGGTAGCCGGTCTGCGGTTCAAAACTCGCCAAGATCGTCCTCCGTGACTGAGAATTCAAGGTCATACTCAGAGTAATAATTATCGGCATATACAGGCCACCTAATGGGGATATCAATTTTTTTTTAGAAAACAACGCTCTTACTAGAAATGTATCTGGCAAAAAGTAACACAAAAATTATAATATTAGGTGACCTAAATATAAATACCCATAATAATACAGCCTCAAAAATTAAACTTGAATGCTTACTAAATGAATTTAATCTAAAATTAACAATCAATGAGCCCACTCGTATTACCACAAACACAGCCTGAATAATTGATAACATTATCACAAACATCACTGACTTGCCATATAAAACTGAAGTAATCCATTCTTGTCTATCAGACCATACTGCCCAAATGATCAGTTTCCAAGAAAATTTTGAAAACAAATGTCCTACTGTATCCAAAACTGTAAAAAGAAGTTATAATTCCTTTAACGAAACCAATCTATTTCTGTTAAAAAAGCCCTTATAGCTGTTGACTGGGGGGATATATACATGGAGTCTGATCCAAATAAAAAGCTAGACATATTTTGTAAAATTATAAAGGACAATATAAATATTTACTGTCCTCTTATTAGTAGTAGAAATAAAATACAAAATAAAGCAAATAATATACAATGGATTACACCAGAAATTAAACAAATGCGAATTCAGTTAAAATTAGCTATCTCTAAGGTAAACCACTACAATACCGAAGCTAATAAAATTGGTTTAAAAAGCTTAAAACGTATCTATGATCAAACGGTTGTAAATGCCAAACAGGAAAGCATAAGTCGTAAAATCCTAAATTCACCAAACATTTGTAAATCCAGCTGACAGGTAATAAATGAATTCCGGAAACCATCAAATTTTGCTGATGCTAGCGTCTATGTAATCAAGACGAAAGAAGGTATCACAGATGACCTGGGAAAGGCAGCTGCAGCTTTCAATGATCATTTTGCCTCAGTTGGAAAAAATATACATAACCTCAATAAAACCAACTGCAATAACTCGAAACCAAACAATGTGAGTGATAAAACGAGATCGAAAAATCAGTCAAGTATTTACCTCTACCCAACCTGTGCAAATGAAATCCGTAGTATAATAAAACATTTAAAAGCAAAGAACAGCCTTGGTGTAGATGGTATTCCTATGTCATTACTGAAAACATTTAGTCAGGAAATTGTAAATCCCCTTGCTGATATAATAAACTCTTGTCTAGAAATTGGAATATTCCCAGACAAATTAAAAATCGCCAAGGTAGTACCAATCTTTAAAAAAGGAGACAAAAGAGAACTAAATAGTTACCGCCCAATATCTATCTTACCTACCATCTCAAAAATCCTTGAGCAATTAATCTATAAAAGATTCATGGCTTTTTAAATAAACTCAGTCTTATACCTAAACACCAAAATGGTTTTGTAAAAAATAGATCAACAGTCTGTGCAGTCATTGAATGCATTCAAGAAATTATAAAACAACATCAATGCAGGTAGACATGCAACAGCAATCTTATTAGATCTTACTAAATCTTTCGACTGTGTTGATAAAAGTATACTAATGAACAAACTGCAGCTTTTTGGAATTAGAGACCTAGGATACAAATTAATAGCATCCTATATGAAAATAGGAAACAATATGTAGTTTTGAATTCCATTAATGGCGATGTTATATCAACTACAACGGAACTGACATATGGGGTCCCACAGGGATGAATCCTTGGTCCTCTTTTATTCATTTTATATATACACGATATAGCTGAATATGTACATAACAATACAAAATTAATACAATATGCAGACGACACCACTGTCATAGCCAGTAATACATCAAGCAAAATGCTAGAAGAAACCCTATATATAACAACTACAAAACTATTGCAGTACTTTTCTACATTAAACTTAAGTATAAATGCATCAAAATGTGAACTCATAACATTTGGCTCGAAGACACTGAATGCGCCTATACAATTAAATATTGACAACAACTTGATAAATAGTGTCGACAATGTACAACTACTTGGGGTCACACTGGACAAAAAATTATATTTTACACCCCATGTTGGCCAGTTAGCATTAAGACTAAGTAAAAATTTATTTCTTTTAAAGTGTCTAAAGAACTATGTTCCAGAAGCAACCATTAGAATGATTTATTTCTCCCTCATTCAGTCACACATCT